>JABWTJ010000592.1:478514-645008 GCA_016801875.1 Solanum sitiens
TACATTTATTTCTCTTTGAAGATCTTTGTCGTATGAAATTGATCTTTTTGTAGACTATTCATGGTGATATATATGAATGTTTGGACATGTACAAATAACCAACTCTTTTGCATTCAACACAGGGCTCCGAAAGAATTAAGAAATAAGTTTTGTTTTAGCATTTTTTTAAAGAATCGTGAATAACTTCGTCATATTTTTTTTAAAAATCTGATTTCACTTGTGATGTACATCCATACTAACTTTATACTAGTAATTCTAATTATAAAGAGAATTGTATTCAACAAATTCTAGCTCAAATAATTGGGCATTTCATCAAAAAATTTACAAAAATTTCTAAAAGTCATGATGTTTTGAGAAAGTATGTACCTCGTCTCAAAGGATATTTGACAACTTTATTTTTTTTGCAATCTTATCAATTTCTTGAATGATGAGATCTTTAGTTAGTTCATCATATTAATATAAATCATTACTACAATCATGATTATGAATGAATAGCATTTATTCGGATTATGCGTTAGAGTTGGATAGTTGAATCAAATTATATTGTCATTAATTATAATGTATATTGTGAAAAATTAAGAAAAAGTTCATGCGGACTAAATAAGATTGCATGTCATATTCTATTAATCAACTATTAATAGAATGATTATTAATGCTATTACTGATTGGTGTGGCCAAACTAATTTAAGAAATCTATGAGAAATTATCTCTCAATAGAGCTCGGTGGAGGTGGGCTCTGTGATCGGTACAACCTATCACTGCTCACCAAAAGCTAAATCTGTGATCGACACAACCTGTTAGTGCTCGCTTCATATGTCAGCTTTGTGCCTCTAACGACATCGTTGTAAAATAGATGATGAGAATTAGACAAGAATATCCTTTCTTAGATTACTTCATCATATAAATGTAAATTATTACTACAATCACGATTATCAGTAAATAGAGTTGATCTGGGTTATGGGTTAGAGTCGGATAATCGGAACAGATCAGGTCGAGATTTATTGCAATGTGAACGAAGAAATATAAAGAAAAAGTTCATGTGCACTAAATAATATTGCATGACATATTTTATTAATCAATGATTAATAGAATGAATACGTATGTTGTCACTGATTGGTGTGGCAAAGCTAATTTATGAAATCTTTGAGAAATTACCTCTGAATAGTGATCGGTGGAGGTTAGCCATGTGATCGTCACAACCTGCCACTTGCTAAAAACTGGAGTTCTGATAGATAGGACCTGTTAATGCTCGCTTCATATTGCAGATCTGTCTCTAGTGACATTCACATAAAATAGATAGCGAGAGTTAGACAAAATAATCATTTGTCAGAAAATATATTATGGAAGAAAGAAGAAGTTTTATTTTGCTTATTTTATTTTTAAAAAGTTCAAGAGTTTTATGAAAGGATCTCTTAGAACAATTTGGCTTTCTGTTAATGCTAAGATGAACCCCTGCTGTTCAATTATAACCCACCTAGATTATAATTAAAAATCTTAAATATTTAGTGTGAAAAATCAAATAGAGTGTGAGACATACAAGACAACAACAATTATTAAAATTATAATTTCACGATAACTATTCAAAAAATTAATAATAATTACCTTGAAACTTTATCAAATAATCTATAAAATGGGATAAAATACAGTTTAAATGAAGGAAAAATGATGTACAATGCACGTGATGCACGTGCAACGCAAACTATGCACTTACAACGCAAAAGATACACATACAACGCACGAGTTGCACGTGCTGCACTTATTCTTCCTTCATTTAAAAGTTTGTTATTGTACATGTTTTACTCATCTTAGGAAAGACGTTTTTCATCACTTGAAAATTATATATAAACATACTTATTTTTTACTTGTAATTTAAGTTATAAAAAGGAATGAATATTTATATTATGTAGTACATATTAAAATTTTTATTTTTATTGAATTAAATTGTACATATTTAAATTTCAATCAATATTATACATTCTTATGAGAGGGTTGAAATCTTCAAAAAAGAAAAAAGATTCTAATCTTGCAAAAATATTGTTGTTAATTAATTAATCATATAAACGTAACAAATTACTACAATCATGATTATCAGTCAATAGAGTTTATTTGGGTTATGTGTTAGAGTTGGATAATTGGAACAAATCAGGTCGTGATTTATTGCAATGTGAACAGAGAAAGATAAAGATAAAGTTTACGTGAACTAAATAATATTGCATGACATATTTTATCAATTAATGATAAATAGAATGAATATCAATGTTATCAGTTATAGGTGTGGTCAAACTAATTTAGAAAATCTCTTGAGAAATTACCTCTCAATAGGAATCGGTGGAGGTTGGCTCTATGATCGGCACAACCTGTCGCACATTTAGCGCAAAAGATGCACATACAACGCACGAGATACACGTGCTACACTTATTGTTTCTTTATTTAAAAAATTGTTACGGTACATGTTTTACTTATCTTAGAAAAGACGTTCTTTATCATTTGAGAGTGGTATACAAAAATACTTATTTTTAACTTGTAATTCTAGTTATAAAGATGAACGAATACAACAAACTCCAGTTCAAATAATTGGGCATCTCATTAAATTTTTACAAAACTACTACAACTATGACTTTTTGAGAAAGTATGTACTTCGTCTCGAAGGCTACTGAACAACTTTGTACTCGTCGCAACTTGATCAATTCCTTGAATAATGGAATTTTTTGTTAATTCATCTTATTATTTCAAATCTTAACACGAAATCATGTTAGATTAGAATTAAATACAAATAATAGAAAAGACACATAATGAATATCGACATTATATAAAATGTCAAATTAGTTATAGCGTAGATATTAAATTAAAAATATCACTGATAGGTTCATATAGGATTTACTACAAGTCGATATTGATCTAAAGTCAATATTGATATATTATAAATGGTAGAGTCAATTATTCATTGCAAAAATATCATGAAATTTAAATGTATGGAACTCAAAGGGCCAACTTTGACACTTATAACTGTGTTCTCCCAGCTACACTGTCTCATCATTGCCCTCTTTTTAAAGAAATATCGTCAAAAATTAGTGACCTCTTCAAATAGCTTCCTTTAATTTACCATATTGTTTTATCACCTCCTCATATATCATCCACCCAACACAAAGAATGAAAAGATTCTAATATTCATTGTCCAAACAATTCACATAATTGTAGAGTTCATAATTAATGACATGAATGTAGATGCATTCATCTTCAAAGATATGTTTAGTAGTTCTGTTTTTTCGTGATATGATGCAATTCTCCAATGACATGATCCATGTCGACGTGATAAACTCCTACTAGAAAATAAAAAAAGTTGTGGAGATATAGAAATTTTGTGCACTCAAATGATAGATTAGACCTCTATTTGCTCTAACTAGAAATAGATCTAATAAACACACCTAAAAATATAAGAAAAGTTATATATTCTTTCAATAATAAGAATAGTTTTAAGAGAAATCTAACCACCAAGAAAAGTGAACTATATTATCAAGAAACATGCATCTACGTGTGGAAATTAATATCCACATATGAATAGACTTAAAAAACAAACCAAAAATATAAATAAAAGTTATATATATATATATATATATAACTTAGATAAATCTAAAAAAAAGATAAAATAATGATGTACCTAATCCAAAAACATGTCTACGCATGTGCAAATTTAATACCATCTATCAGTCAAAGAAGGTGTAAGTTTTATACATTAACTCAGCGGCCACAATCCGATTTACTCTAGAAAAGAGTCATGGTAGAAATATCCTATATATTGAAGGAACATAGACCCAAAGTATACTATCGATTCTAAATCTATAATTCTTGTATTAATTGGGAATCATTAGAAGGGGTGAATGTGACAATCTCTTTCATTGCCTCTTGTATTCTCTCTCTATCAATGTTGTTCAGTTTTGCAACTCTACTTCCACTCCACTTATTCTAATCCTCCTGAGAACTAAGTTCCCCTTGTCCATTCTCCTTTTATCAATGAAATACCTTGGGGTCTCAGTTAGAAAAATATAATAGAATTACTGGAATAGAGAAAATGCTACTACATCAAAGGTCCTATTTGATATTATGGAAAGTGGAAAAGTTGATATATTTTTTGTCAGAGTATTTCCACATTACAACATGATTGCTAAATGTAAGTAAAATCCAAATCTTTCATGCCTCCTACATTAAGTTCACGACATATGATGAAAATCACTTGCAATATATTATAGTTCTAAATATTGATATGCAATTTAAGTGGATTAAGATCTTCAAAAACATACATATAGACAATCAAAGATTCAAAGTTCAACTTGTTATAGGAACGATATGCTACATCTAATGATTGAGAGACCTACTACAACCGCAACAATATTTGGGAACCAAGCCATAAAAGATATTTTTAACTAGGATAACGAAAAATCAGATAATAAATATTGGCTTCTTTCCCCAATATTAGATTAGTGCATGGGCAATCCGTGCAATTGGAATGGACGATTCGTGCACAATTGATGTGAAGAGAATGAACTGGATAGTTAGATAAATGCAAAATTATTTGTCATAGCTAATGAATGAGACTTGCAAAATGAATGTGAAGAGCATGAGCCGAATAATGAGATAAGAAAAACATTTATTTATCGTGTTTTCGTTACTCTTAGTGGATTGTTTCTAAAAATGTGACCAAGAAGTCATCTATGGTGGCAGCGTTACCTTAATTATAATTAAAAATTATAAATATTTAGTGCGAAAAGTCAAAGAGAGTGTGAGACTTACAATGCAACAACAATTATTGAAATTATAATTTCATGACAATTATTAAAAAAATTAAAAATAATTAACCTGAAGTTATATTAAAAAATTTAATAAAATGGGATAAAGGAGAGGGGAAATGAAGGGGAAATTAAGTATATTGAATGAAAAAAATAAAATTAAGAAGATTAATTGAAATTCAAACACTTTCAATGGGGTCAAGTCGGGCTAGGCTAGGTTATAAAATCAAAATATTTAAAATACTATGCACAAGATCCACGTGCAGCACATTTTATATAAGCATCATGCACGAGATGCACGTGAAACTCACAAGATACAAGCACAACACACGAGATACTACAGCGCACGAGATGCATGTATTAAACTTATTCTACCTTACGCCAAAAATTGTTACCGGACATGTTTTACTTATCTTAGGAAAGACGTATCACTTGAGAGTAGTCTCCAAATGTAATTATTTTTTACTTGTAATTCTAATTATAGTTAAGAATGAATCCAACATGCTCCACTTCAAATAATTGGGCATTACATTAAATTTTCACACAAAATTGCTACAAACTATAAAGTTTTGATAAAGCAGGTAGAAAGTATGTTCTTTGTCTTGAATACTACTGGACAACTTTTACCAACAATCCATGACGTTTTACTTTACTCTAAATCAAAACTCTACTGGAAACCCTTCCTTATATTCTTTAACAATTAAAACTAAAAAACTTTACAACTTTAATCATGTTTAAGTCCTTTCAAATGCTCGATACCCGATGCAATCAATCATTTATTACCTTACAAAATCATATCTTGACAAACATATCACTGGGAATGCAGACTTATAATGGAAAATTTGAATTGTAAATCCAACTATGTAACTCAATGCCCTTATCTATCTACATTTGCTTATACTTTAAAGATCTTTATGAATTCCTGTATCTTAGCTTATCATTGATTGCCCCTCCATCGATCTTACGATATCGTTCACTAAAAATTCAACCATACTCATTACTAAATTCAACACTACAACACAACATATCATCTCACTCGAGTTTAACGTCATTAAGTGTCAAAACCCTCAAAATGAACTAGGGTATGCAGAGTCTCACATGTGTATAAAAAGGTTATTAACATGTAAATAAAGTGTTTTACTGCATGTATAGTTGATTTAAAGAAGTTTTGGGGTCAAACGTCAAAGACGTCCGAAAGTTAGTCTTTAGACGTACTAATGTGTCCTTGTATGTTTGCCTTGTTTTTATGTGTTGTTTGGAGTCTAAAAACAGTAGAGGTGACCCTAGTATCCTAATATACATGTTAAGGGTCAACACGTTCAGGTACGAATCCCGGAGAACCACCCTAAGGCCCCCCGAGGAGGACCCAAACGTTGGACAAGGAAGCTGCCCAAGGCAGCGTGTAGCAGCAAGAACTGGAGCCACTCACGCGTTGCGTGCCTATAACTTGGTATGCCTGTGCATCGCACGAGCTATACAAGGATCACTGACTAAAAAATTATGGGAGGCAAGATTAGGGGCTGCCTCCGCGATGCGCAGCCACTTCCCAGATTCAATTGCGTCATTTTAAAGTCAAGTTTGACATGTCTAAAAGTACAAATAAGTATGGGGGTGTTTTGGTAACTTTGGGTGTTGGTTATAAATTATTTTTATGTCCTATTTAACCCCTTTCCCAAGTCAAAACCCCAACACCCAATAATAAAATCAAAAATCTCAAAACTCTCTTCTCTTCCAAATTCTCGCAAACCTCCATTGGAGACAAAAACTCAAATTCAAGCTAGGGGCTGGATTTTTATGGCTTCTTCTCCAATTTTTCGTGGTCTTATCATATAATAAGGTATGGTAATAGTTTATCCTTAGTTAATATTCCATCTAAGGAGTTCCTTCAAAGTTTTTTCAAAAAGAATCTAAGATCACAAATCATATCTTTCAATCTAGCCATGCGTTCATTGTCAAACGAATTTCAAAGACATTCTAATGGTGAATTGATGATTATTTAATGTTTTAATGATTTTTTTCCTATGGAGTTTATGAAAGAACCCATGATCCATGTATTTCTCAAATTGGCCTATAATGTGGGTCTTATGATCTTGATTATATGTTAATTGAATTGTGATTAGATTGTAACGAATTGCTTAGTTCTATATTAGTTTATGTCAATTGATTATGAATTGTTTATAATTGGTCCATGGTGATCATGGCTTGGAGTATTGGTAAGTTGACCTATTTTCCTAGTCTTTAGTATTGAATTTGATGTTGATTGGTATGGTCCACGTATGGATGCGGGGTTTACATTCTTGCCTATGTATATATGTTGTGATCATGGCCTTGAAGACAATATATGCAAGATGAATTGATATGATGATTCTCATTTTATGAAGTTGATGAGTGTAGTCGTCGATTCTAGCACCATGATCTAGGTGTATAAATGATGTTATGTATATGTGATGATCATATTAGGGTTTGGTATGGCCTACATGACTAGTTGTGATGAATACTCTTGTAGCATGACCCTTGCCTATGTTAACCCTATATAAATATGTCATCTTATGCACGTTAGGAGTCTTCTATTCTAGTGTTAAATATGTTCTTGCCTCCAATGATGTAATGTGAGTGTGTGGACTATAGTCCCTAAATGTTCTATGTGTGAGTCTTTCATGATTTAAGGGATATGATATATGTGTGTTGTGATCCTATGACTAACTTTTTGTTCTTATGTGATCATGATGACCAATATGAACACACACACTCGTGCATAATTATGAGTAGGGTAGATCTATGGTGTCACTTGAAAGTATAGTTCTCATATGCACCATTATCTATTACTATGCATGTAAAGTATATGATTAATGAATTATGAGCATGTGTTGTTAGAGGTGTTATGTGAAAGTATTTCTAACGTATGAATGCACACACACATGAATGTATGAATGGTAGAATTATGTGAAAGTACATTCTCACATTATAGAGGTTCTTTGATGAAAGTATATTCTCATCTTAGAAACCTTTGAGCATATGTGTTAGAACAAAAATACTCAAGAAACTGATTTGAAAAAATAAAAATAGAGTGAAGTTATGAAATTCCTTGTGTATATTAATGTGCAGAAAGTCTGAATTTATACAAAGAAAAAACATAAACATTAAAACTAAAATAAGAACATGTGCCACTAACTACCATAAAAGAGGCCACTAACAGCCATAATGTGGCCAATAATGGGGCCACTAACTTCAGAAAGTTGAACAACTAAAGTTGACTAAGTCTAGCTAGAAAATAGGATGCACTAAACTGAAATAAGTAAAAACAGTAAAAATAATAATAAGCTGAAAAAATGCCAATTGTCTAACAATCCTCCTTGGCATTTTTGTGGCAAACACCAATTCTTTGCCTCAGATCTTCAAACCTTTCCTTTGACAATGACTTGGTGAAAATGTCAGCTAGCTGGTTCTCAGAAGAACAATGAACAAGCAACACTTCATTAGATTGTTGGACTTCTCTAATAAAATGAAACTTGATCTTGATATGTTTAGTTCGACCATGAAACACTGGATTTTTTGAGATTGAAACTGCTGAACTGTTGTCACACATGATCTTGGTAGCTTCTGTTTGTTCATGGCCTAAGTCCTTCATCATCTTCCTTAGCCAGATAACTTTATTCACAGCAGATGCAGCAGCTATGTACTCAGCTTCTGCTGTTGATTGAGCTGTAGTTTCTTGTTTTCTAGAGCTCCAACTAAAACAACTTGTCCCCAAACAGAAAAGATATCCAGAGGTGCTTCTGGAATCATCAACTCCACCACCCCAATCACTATCAGAGTACCCGATCAGGTTCATAGTTACTTCGGCAGATGTTGGGAAAAAAATTCCAAACTTGCTGGTTCCTTTAATATACCTTAACACTCTTTTAGCCGCTGTGAGGTGTGTGTCTCTAGGCGAATGCATGAACCTAGAGAGCAAACTAACAAAAAATAGAATGTCAGGCCTACTTGCGGTTAGATATAGAAGACTGCCAATTAAGCTTCTATACATACTATCATCCACTTTTTCGGAATCCTCATCCTTGCCAAGCTTCACACCAGTAGATATTGGAGTACTCACAGGTTTGCAGTCTTGCATTTTGAACCTGTTTAGAATATCCGAAATGTATTTCTGCTGGCATATGAAAATTCCATCACTGGACTGCAACACTTCCATGCCGAGAAAGTACTTCATGACTCCAAGATCAGTCATTTCAAAGATTTTCTCCATTTCATCCTTGAACCTTTGGATTAGTTCAATTTTGCTTCCTGTCACAAGCATGTCATCCACATAAATTGAGACAATTAAGGACTCACCTGCAGCATTGACTTTCACATACAAAGTAGCTTCACTTTGACTTCTACTAAAGCCAAGTTGGATGAGATGATTGTCCATCCTCTCATACCATGCCCTTGGGGCTTGTTTTAGGCCATACAAGGCCTTTGTTAAGAGATAAACTTGATCCTCTTTTCCAGGAGTTGAGAAACCATCAGGTTGCTCTACATAGATCTCTTCAGCAAGCAAACCATTCAAGAAAGTCGATTTGACATCAAGTTGATGAATCTGCCAGGAACTATGAGATGCAAATGCAAGAATAAGCTTGATTGTGTCATACCTTGCTACAGGAGCAAATGTTTCCTGGTAATCCACACCATATTGTTGTGCGTATCCCTTCACCACCAATCTAGCCTTATGTTTGCAAATTGTTCCATCAGGATTGAGTTTTGTCTTGAAAATCCATTTTACACCAATTACCTTGCGATTTCTAGGTCTGTCAACAAGCTGCCAGGTTCCATTCTTCTCGATCATGTCTAGTTCTTCTTGCATAGCTCTCCTCCATGCCTGAGAGTCTTGTGCTTCAGCATAGCTTGTTGGTTCAGAGCTAACCAAGTTACACCGCTGATAGACATCTTTTAAGGATCGAGTTCCCCTCACTGGTACATCATCCACTAGTTCATCTTCTGAAAGTTGAGGCTGCTCTATTGAAAATGAATCAGAATAAGAGGTCTTCTGATTTTTCCAATCCCAACCAGCTGCTTCATCAAACTTCACTTCTCGGCTGAGAATTAGTTTGTCTGATTTCAAACAGAAAATCCTGTAACCTTTGGATGAACTATAGCCCATAAATATGCCTTTATGAGCCTTGTTGTCCAGCTTACTCCTTTTTGTTTCTGGAACTCGATAATAACATATACACCCAAAGATTCTGAGATGGTGTACTGATGGTTTGTTCCCACACCAAGCTTCATATGGAGTCATGTCCTGCAAGGCCTTAGTAGGCAATCTGTTCAGCAAATATACAGAGGTATTGACTGCCTCAGCCCAAAACTGATTTGGGATCTTTCTTTCGAGCAAAAGACATCTGGCCATCTCCATTACTGTCCTGTTCTTCCTTTCAGACACGCCATTTTGTTGTGGAGTGTATGGTAATGTCAATTGGCGTTCAATACCTGTGATATTACAAAACTCCACAAATTGAGAAGAAGTATATTCTCCTCCATTGTCAGACCTTAAAGCCTTAATACTAAGATTACATTGATTTTCTACTAAAGCTTTAAATTGTTTAAAAACATCAAAGACTTCACTCTTCAGTCATATGAAATAAACCCAACACATTCTGGTGTAGTCATAAATAAAGAGGAGAAAGTATTTGTTACCACTCAGCGAATCTGTTTTCATTGGGCCGCAAACATCCGTATGAATGAGCTGAAGTTTCTGGTTAGCTCTCCGTACTTGATTTGCTTGAAATGGCAATTTTGTTTGCTTTCCCTGTTGGCAAGTTTCACAAACTTGAGCATTAGAAAGAAATTCAGGCATATTTTCCACTAGCTCCTTTTTTTTCCATCTCGGCGATGCTTCTCAGATTGAAGTGACCAAACCTTTTGTGCCATAGGTTTGTACATGTTTGTGAAGTAATAGTGTAAGCCTGCTCAGTTATTTTCTCCCAATCAACTGAAAACATTCTGTTGCTCATCTTGACATAAAAAAACTCTACTCCAGAAGGGTCAGAAACCACACATTCACGATTCTTAAAATGCAGAGAATAATTATTTTCAAGCATTTGTCCAACACTCAACAAATTTTGACTCATATCAAGTGTGTACAAAACATCAGAAATAGTTTTGATACCTGATATTGTTGAGATAGACACTGTACCTCTGCCTTTGACTTCTACTGCTTCACCGTTTCCCACTTTTACTTTAGATTTGTAAGTATCATCGAGGAATTTGAACAGTTCAACATCATTGCACAAGTGATGTGTGCAACCACTGTCAAGAAGACATGAATAAGAGGATTCACTAATTGAAAAGTATGAAACTGCAAAGAGTTGCTCTTCATGTGCATCGGCAGCTTGTGCTACTTGTGCTTTCAAAGCACCAGAGGCCTTTGCTCTTGATTTGCAGACCTTGGATACGTGTCCCGTCTGCTTACAGTTGCCGCATATAGCATCGACTCTCCACCAACAATACTTCTCCAGATGTGTATTTCTTTTACAATGTTTGCAAGGAGGGAACTTCTGCTTCACATCTCCACTATTGTTTTCTCCATCATGCTTGCCTTTATTCTTTTGGTGGAATTGTTGCTTTCCTTTTTGCTTTTCTACAGAGAAAGCTCCTTCACTGAACTTTTCCCGTCTCATAGTCCTCCTTTGCTCTTGTGCTTGAAGAGCACTCATTAGTTCACCTAATGAAAGTTTGCTCAGGTCCTTGGATTCTTCAAGAGAGGAAATCTTAGATTCAAACCTCTCAGGAAGAGTCACAAGAACTTTCTCCACAATTCATTTATCTGTAAATTCTTCACCAAGAAGTCTAATGTTATTAACAATTAAGGAGATTCGATCAGCATACTTACTGATAGTTTCATCCTCCTGCATATTCAAGGACTCAAACTCTCTTTTCAGGTTCAACACTTGCATTTGACGTGTTCTATTGCTGCCTTGATATTATTCTTTCAACCTATCCCAAGCCTCTTTTGCAGTTTTGCAAGCCATGATTCTGTAAAACACAGAATCTGCCACAGCACTCTGCATAAGCGACTTGTCTTTAGATTTCTTTGCCTTCTCTTCGTTGTTGGATTTGATCTGAGCCAAGGTAGGATTTGCTGGTAGAGCAGCAAGTGGTTTATCTTCCGTCACAGTTTCCCAAAGTTCATAGGCTTCCAAAAAAGCTTGCATCTTCACAGACCAGATTTGGTAATTTTCACCAGTGAAAGTGAATGGTGGATTTAAAGGTAGGTTGTTGGATGCCATTTGTGTTGTAGGTTAAAACCTTTTTTGTCCTGTAAGGTCAACTAGAGGCTCTGACAAAAATACTCAAGAAACTGATTTGAAAAAATAAAAATAGAGTGAAGTTATGAAATTCCTTGTGTATATTAATGTGCAGAAAGTCTGAATTTATACAAAGAAAAAACATAAACATTAAAACTAAAATAAGAACATGTGCCACTAACTACCATAAAAGAGGCCACTAACAGCCATAATGTGGCCAATAATGGGGCCACTAACTTCAGAAAGTTGAACAACTAAAGTTGACTAAGTCTAGCTAGAAAATAGGATGCACTAAACTGAAATAAGTAAAAACAGTAAAAATAATAATAAGCTAAAAAAATGCCAATTGTCTAACAATATGATGTATGAGGGAGCAAGTCCCAAAAGCCTAATCTTATGAACTAATGATTAATAAAGACTGAAATATATTAAAGAGGGAGTTTAAGCTTAGCACCGAGTGGATATGTACAATAAGGAAAAGACCCATCCGCTATGCAATAGGTTGGGTCATTCAAGTGATTACTCATGAGATGGAAGCCTTCCCGCTAATGCAATAGGTCGGGGTTCTAGAAGCAATCTCACTATCCTTAACTACGTACCCCCGTAGGATATAACTAGTGGATCCACCTAGATAGCTATTTTGTAGGCTTACCTTGGCAAGTAGAATGCCTTTTTTTGGTGTGGGGTTATACGACACCGAATTCCATGTAGCTCACATGGTCTATGTTGGTTATGGCTAAGCATCCCGAAGGTTATGAAATGAAATAAGATAAGAATATGAACCCTAATCATAACTCCTTGAGAATCTTACTTAGTATAGGTGGGACTATGGACCCTACCCATGCATTGCACTAGTGAACTCCAAGAAAGGATAAGATTAGTACTTTTATGAAAGTAAGACCTATGTTATGTATGAATTGTATGAATGCATGTTAAAGTGACTTTGCTATATCAATACATGATTATGAGTATGCATGTGAATTACACTTATGACTCCTAAATGAGTTTTACTTAGCATATGTGGGGATATGAGACTCCATGTGTACATTGCACAAATTAGCTTGTGAAGGGGTTATGAGGGTGGTTTACCTATGGTATAACTAAATGCATTATGACTAAAGTTGTAGTAAAGGCATGAGTCCTTATATGATGCTATGAAGTATGTGGTCTTATGTCTAGTAATAAATGAAGGTGTTATGACTTGATGAGCATGTTATGCCTAGTCTAGGGTAACTTCTTAGGAACACTTGGTGAAAGTAGTAATATTGGATGCTACCTACACATTGCACTAGTGTGACTTGGGGGTTGTCTTACGTGATGGTTCTTATGTGAAGTTTATGTCTATGATGTGCTTATGACTTTGTGAATATATGTGGTCATGTTTATGAAGCATATTTATGATTGACTATCTTAGGTGACTTCAAGGTTATACATTGTACTAAGTACACTTGAGGGTTTATTAAGGAAATATGTTTAGGTAAAAAGAGAAGTAATGTATTGTATGTATTGAATGTGCCTCAAAGTATGATAAATGGCTTAATGTGCTATTATGAATAGTATCCACGTCTACCTTATATATGTGAACTATATTGTGGTTATATGCGCCAATGTTCATGAAGTTTACTAAAAAAGACATGTTGCATGATTTCAAATGAAATTTCCTCTTTAAATGCATGTTTTTGCATGGTTTCCATACTTAATGCATTCTTGTACTAATACCATTATTCTTGATCTTTTTACACCAAATGTAGGTGGTGATGGCTAGAGGATGTTTCTAAGAGGGATGAGCTTGGATAAATGTTTCCCAAGTTCAAGAAACGGATCCTTATGATTCAAGGATTGCATGTGTCAAGATGTTCTTTAAGTTTATGTAATAGTTTAGGTTATTATTTTATGATGTTAAGGGTCGTGTCCCTATTCTACTCAAATGTTGTTGAGTCTAAGATGACAAAAGAGACTTAGTGTCTAGACTATGTACTTATGATTTTATATATATATGAAGTGATATTCTATCATATAATGTGCTATAAAAAGTTTTAAATTTTCCGCTATTTTTATATTTATGCAATGAGTGAATGCTAAGAGGCTTGTCTTAGACCTCCGAGAGGTTGACGACGCCGTGTTACTTCTAGGGGGTGCTCCCCGGTCGTGACATTAAGCTACTTCTTTAATGCTTTCCTTTATCCAATGCCTTCGGATCATTCCAATCTATCAAGTATATATGCATCATTTGTAAGTTAGCGAGTCTACAAACACTCATACTACTATATGTCTAGACTAGACCAAAAAACTTACCTAATTCTTTAATCAATTTCCTAAAGTTTAAACCTAAGGGTAAGTCTTAATTCCTCCAATTTGCATAATTTCAATGGAATTTAAATAATTCGATACACCTAATATTTAATTACCTATTTACATATATCATAATATAATTTTATAATGTGAAAACAAAATATTAATATATAAAAATGGAAGCTAGTGATCACGAAACCACTAGCAGCTAAACTAACAACGATCCAAACTCAATTCCTATACAACAACTACTATCCGATACATATATATATATATATATATATATATATATATATATATATATACATATATATTATTTTTGTATGCTCTCTTCTTTCATAAATTAGATTTGAAAAATGTAATCATCATATGTACGATTTTATGAAAAATATTTAGCACTTCTTGTAACACATCAGAAATTGGAATTGTACTTACAGCAGAAAAACAATAGAAAATTGGTGAACCACAGTAGGGTTCACAGATGTTAAAGGAACCATGGTCTATTGTCTTGGTAGTGGCTAATTCCCAATCAGAAGTGGTGGACCATGGGACCCTTAACGGGGCGTAGAGAGGCTCGTTTAAGAAAGGGAGAACCAACCATGCCCAAGCATCAGACCACGGAGTCCACCACAGGCCGTGGTCTTGATGATGGGTCGTGGGAAGGTCTGTCAACCCTAGCCAGCAGACCCCAACCCAAATGAAGAACCATAGTGGCCTTTATGGTCAGTGGTCCTTCACACGGGACGTGGTAGGGCTCCTGAAGGACCTCTAATAACTTGTAGACACTAAACAAAACAATGACCCACTTGATAGGCCATAAAGACTTTGATGGCCCGTTAGTGGCTCTGTGGAAGGGCCCCGTCAGATTTTAACTTACGATCGTTTTGGTCTTTTCCTCCAGGTGTTGGAAACCTTAAATACATCATTTAACCCCTATACTTTGTCGTTTAACTCGGTTTAATCCTAGAATTCTAACCAAAACCTAACTAATAGATTCATTCACCTAAATTCATCAAATTAAGAGCAAATGGACAGAATAGTCATAGTTTCCCCTTAAGAACAAGCATGATGTTTTATGTTGTTCCAGCCTCAAAATCGAAGGATTATTTCTCCATTGATTTTGTCATCATGTATGTGGGATCTCACTAGTCGGTTCCTTTTATCGACTAGGTCCCTAGAATTCAATTAAATTATTTATCCTTGATATCTTTTTTAGAACTAGGGTTTCTAAGAACTTGAACAATTGTTGTGATATAGTTGTTATAGTGTTCTTAATTATATTATCATGTTTTTTGTGAAATTGTTACTTATTTCTTCGCATAAAATTCAGAATCCTAGTTGTGTAGATTTTCTTAGTTCATGGATTACACTTGCTAGGTCAGTTAACCAAATAAGCATGCCTCAGATTATGAATGTTCATTTTCAGTACATTAATATTGCATTCTCTATTAGCATGTTTGAATATTGAGCTTATCGTGTAATTTTGTTATGTTGTGTCATACACATTTACAGTTGGGAGTAGGATTAGCACCGAGTTGGTCTAGGGTTCACTGCACCCTCGTAGTCCTAGAACTACATTCTTCCATAGGATTATAAGTCCCCTTAGTGGGCATCAAATTTTGTGATCACGCAAATCATGCGTTTATACCCATGGAAAGGTATATTCGGTCCTCTCGGTGGAACATATACATCGGACTCCATGTTTAGCTCACAGGGTTTTATGTCGGTTAATAGTAGCTCCACAGACAGACGCTAGTGCATTTGACTAGGTTTTCAGTCATATTTCAGTATTCAGTTTCAACATGTAATGATAATCATCAGTATTTGGCCATTATTTTCAGTTCAGTTCATTTTAGTATATTTCAGTATTTACATTATGTTAAGATTATGTCATGGCTCAGTTATGCTTGTCCAACTTATATATTTATTCTGTTATATTTTATATCATACATGCTTAGTATATTCCCACTATTGATGCATACTCTATATTATGTCCTTTCATGATGTACGTTCAGGTCCTCATCATTCAGATCACGCATAGATCAATTCTCGATCCATATATAGTAGCATTAATGGTGAGCCGTCATACTTCCAAGACAATAGATATGTTTTCCACTTCAGCCTTTTATTTCAATATCAGTTTTGCTAGGTTTAGCTGGGGACAAGTCCCAACAACTCTAGTGAGTTAGAGGCTTTTTCAGACATACTTTTAAATTCAACTTTAGCATTTGAGTGATTGTTTAGTACCACTAAACTCTTAGAAGGTTATTATATATATTAAGATCAGTATTGGGTATTTCTCATCTTTAATTTATCTCATGGTTTAAGCATCCACATAGTATATTTTGTTTAGTTGTTTTTATATGTTAATGATATGCCAGCTTAAGATTAGTTTGGGGTCACTCTTGATCCTGGATACCATGTTTACGCCAAGGGGGTAGTCTCGAGGTGTGACAAACTTGGTATCAGAACATTAGCTTTAAGAGTCCTAGGATGTTTGAAAGCCACACTAAGTAAAGTCTCTTTCATGGGTGCGAAGTGCACCACATATAATGAGAGTGAGGCTACAAGTGTTGTAAGAAAGCTGTACTCTCTTTGTTACTCTTATCGTGTGTGAGGTATGATCTAATTTCCTCATTCTAATCAGCCGTTATGAACTTGAGATCATTCTTCCCCATAGATATTACCCACACAAGTTAATTGGTAAGGTTAAGAAAATCTTTGAAGTGATGCAAGTGATTGGCAATGATATGGTGGAATTGACATCCTACCAGCTTAAGGATGTGGCACACATATGGTTCACTTAGTGAAAATACAACATGGGTCACTTTGTCTTACTCCTTATATAGTAGTAAACTTCAGTGTCAGTCCTGAAACTCTTTTAGAACCTTTATCAGTCTCTACTCCAGTTGGTGACCCAATTATAGCTAGACGTATATATACAAAATTGCCCTGTCACAGTCTCTCAAAAAGTCACCTCAATAGACCTTATAGAGTTAGAAATGGTAGATTTTGATAGAATTCTAAGCATTGATTGGTCACATTCCTATCATGCCTTAGTCAATTGTAGAACTAGGATCTTTCGATTTTAGTTTCCAACGAGTCAGTCTTAAAATGGAAGGGTAGTAGCGTAGAGCCTATAGGTTGATTTATCTCTTACCTTAAGGTTAGAAAGATGACATCTAAAAGGTAGTGTTGCACATGTTGAGGAAGTAAGGAAGGAATCAGAAAAATATGTCCATGAGCTTTCTCGATTAGGAGTTAGTCTTATGGACACATCAGATGGTTGTGTTATAATCCAGAATAGATTAGAATCCTCTTTGGTAATGAAAGTTAAGGAAATAAAAGATAATGATCTTATATAACTAGAAGTTCATCAACGAAAAGTAGAGGTTTTCTCGCAATGGGGAGATGGTCGAGTATGTTTTCCTAAGGAGATAAGTAGGTGAAACAACCTTGATTGGGCCAGATTCGGTTTTTGATGCTATAGAAAAAGTTCATCTCATCATAAATACACTTAAGACATAAGTCTTATGCAAATGTAAGGAGAAGAGACTTAGAGTTTGATATAGATGATTGGGTTTTCCTCAAAGTATCATTTATGAAGGGGGTGATGAGATTTGACAGACTTGGAGTCTCTCAGTTTACTCGTGTGTAAATTATGCCTTAGTACCTTGTTCCTTCAGTTTTTCTTTCATTTTCAGCATATTTTCATATTCTTGAAACTCAATTTACTTAGATTTCACTTTCTAGAACTTAGTGGTAGGGATTGAAGCTCCTTCCCTCCATACTCAGATAGTTTAGAATTCATTCGGGGATGAATGTTCCCGAGGGGGAGATAATCTAACACTTCGTATCTCAAAATAGAGAAAATCCTAGTTTTGATAATATCTAGTGCTACTACCAATAGAATTACCCACAAATCGTAGATGGGACCACAGACCGTAGGTGGGGTTTCTTTGTTAAATCCCAAATCTTTATAGTCTCTGATCCCAACAATGGTCGACCTGTACGGTCTGTGGTTGGACCTACAGACCATAGCTAAGGGTCTATAGCAAGTTAGAGGGAAATTATTGTAGGGTCAACTTCATATGGGCATAAATTTTAGCACAAAATGAATTAAGTAGCCCCTTATAACCTTCCAAACGATAGATAATTGAATCCTCTTTCCAAAGCCACATATTTTTTTAAAATCCCATGTTCAAGTAAAAAATTATGATCATTTTAATGAAGCCTAGTCGGGCATACTTGACCAACGACCCCTACCTACGGTTGGTAGGTCAACCGACAGACTATAGGTCCCTTCGTAGGTGTACTTCATAAGAATTAAGTTAGGGTCGTTTTTGTCCTTTTCCCTATGCGTTGGGCCTTAAACTACTCCGTTTGATCCCTAAACAAAGTAGTTTTTGTCAGTTTAAGCCTAGTATCTTAGTCAGATCATTCCCTAAGCGATTCATTCACTAAAACTTCTTCAAACTTAGAAAAACGAGAGGGTAGAAGAGGTGACCAAAGCCCTTCTGAGAATGCAACAAGTTTTCTTCAGTTCCAGCCTCAAAATCAAAGGATTTCTCCGTACATTTGGTCACCAGGTATGCGGGATTTCACTAGTGGGTTCCTTTCACCCATTAGGTCCCTAGAATTCAGTCAGATTCTTGATTCTTGTATCTTGCTTAGACCTAGAGTTTGTAAAATCTTAGATATTAGTTGTGATTTAGTTGCTAAAGTATTCCTAATTAGATTATCACTTTTTTGTGGAATCTTTGCTTACTTCTTTGCATGAAACTCAGAATCCTAGTTGTGTAGATTCTTTTAGTTCATGAATGACACATACTAGGTCAGTTAAATAGTTATGCATGCATCGGTTTTCAAATGTCACATTATTAGTCTATCATTGTTATATTCTCAGATTTGCATGTTAGTATTTTAGTTATGTTTCTTAGATATACATATTCAGTTTAGAGTAGGCTTAGCATCGAGTGGACCAGGTTTCAGTGTATCCTCATAGTATCAGAACTACGTGGACCCATAGGTTAAGTCCCCTCTGTAGGCAGTAGTTTTTGTGATCATGCCAGGCACACTTTAATACCCTTGGCAAGGTATATCGGTTCCTTCAATGTGGTGTGTGCATGAAACATCATGGATAGCTCATGTGGTGGTTATGTCATTACTGGTGGCTCCCACAACACTCTAATGTATTTGACGAGGTTTTCAGTTATAGTTTAGTGTTCAATCTCAGCATGTTCAGTACTTGGTCATTACATTCCGTTTAGTTCTTTTTTGTATATATCAGTATTTCCATCATATTCAGATTATGTCATTGCTCAGTTATGTTTTGTTCAATTTTATGTTTTGTTCAGCTTTTATTATCCTGCATGCTTTGTACCTTCCCAATAATGACGCATACTCTGCGGTACATCTTTTCGTGATGTAGGTTCTGGTCCTCAACATTTAGATCACGCGTTGATCGGTTTCTAATCCACATTCAACAACTTCAACGATGAATCCTCATACTATAAGGACAATATACATGTTTTGATATTTAGTCTTTCATTTCATTTTTAGTTTTTCTTGAGTTAGTTGGGGCACGTCCCGACATCTCAAGTCTGTTAGAGGCTTTATTCAGACATAGTTAGATTTGGTTTTAATTTATGAGTGATTGTTCAGTATCACTAAACTCTTAGAATTTTATATATATTAAGACCAGTATTGGGTATTCCCCATCATTTAGTTATCTCATGATTTAGCTTTCGCATTAGTTTATCTTTTCATAGATATATTAAGTTTGCATAAGATATGTCAGCTCAAGGTTAACTTGGGGTCACTCATGATCCTAGGTCCCGTGTTTACGCCCAGGGACAGCCTCAGGGCATGACAGTGGTCTTGATTATGGGACGTGGGGGTCCTTGAACCTGAGCTAGCATACCTCCAGCTCAAGTAAAAATCATGGTGTCTTTCACGGTCCATGGTAGGGCTGGTGACGGGACCCTTATTAACCAATAGACACTTACTAGAACCAAAACCAACTTGACGGGTTGTGGTCCATTTGACGGCCTCTCACCGAGTCTGTGAAAGGGCCCCGTCAACTTTTAAGTTATGGTCATTTTGGTTTTTCCCCCCCTTAGTGTTGGAAACCTAAACTACGTCATTTAACCCCTAGACTACGTCATTTTACTTAGTTTAAGCCTAGTATTCTAATCAGAACCTACCCTAATCAATTCATTCAACTAAATTCATCAAACATAGAGCAAAAAAAGAGAATATTCGACAATTTCCTCTCAAGAATAAGTAGGAGGTTTTCTTTAGTTCAATCCCCAAAATCAAAGGATTCCTCCGTATATTTCTTCACTAGGTATGTGGGATTGCACTAGTGGGTTCCTTTCATCCACTAGGTCCTTAAAATTCAGTCAGATTCTTGATTCTTGATATTTTGTTTAGATCTAGGGTCTCTAAAACCTTGAAGAATTGTTGTAATATAGCTAATAATAATGTTCCTAATCAAACTATCATGTTTTCGTGAAATCGTTGCTTAGTTCTCTGCATGAACTTCAGTACCCTATTATTGTAGATTCTCTTAGTTTATCAATTACACTTGCTCGGTCAGTTAAACAGATAAGCATGCATCAGATTTTGACTGTTCATTGTCAGTACATAAATGTTGCATTATCAGTTAGCATATCAGATATTGAGATAATCCAGTAATTTAGTTATGTTATGTCATACACATTTACAATTGGGAGTAGACTTAGCATCTAGTTATATTAGGGTTCAACGTACCTTTATAGTTCCAAAACTATATGCCCCTATACGAGTATAAATCCCCTCAGTGGACATCAAATTTGGTGATCACGCGACTCTGTGGAAGAGCCCAGTCATCATTTAAGTTAGGGTCATTTTGGTCTTTTCCCCCCAATGTGTTGGACAACTAAACTATGTTATAACCCCTAGGCTATGTCGTTTTACTTAGTTTTATCTTAGTATTCGAATCAGAACCTACCCTAATCAATTCATTCACCTATGTCAAATGAGTTGGTAGATTTAGTCACAATCTACCCTATCAATAAGCTGGAAGATTTGATTGTAATTTGCTACAAATAAGATGGCAGATTTGATTATAATATGCTTCTATAAATAAGGATAGAATATGTTATTATAGGAAGGTATCTTAGAGGAAATCTCTTGATTCAAGGATCTCCCAAGAATTAGTGATTGATTAGTTTATTTGATCTTTATTTGATCCCATATAAATATTGTACAAACTCTATGTATAAAAATATACTTTTGTAGTATCTAAACTTTCATAGTATCAGCGAGGGATTTTTCCCCATAATATTATATGGATAAAACACCCTTTCACAGTGAGCATATTTCTAGAACATCAACAGAAGAGAAAGATTCTTCTCTGGGAACTCCTACAGAAAATCTGATGACACAAGGAGGCAATGCTTCTCAAATGCCCTTCCACTTAACTTCTAATAGATTAAATGGGAAGTATATCTGGAATGGGCACAGTCTGTAAAGCTTGTAATCGATGGTCATGGAAATCTTGGACATCTGACCAGAGAGAGGAAAAAGCTGGGAGTTGGAGATCCAAAGATGAACTCTTGTAGATCAGAGAATTCACTTGTGATTGCTTGGTTATTAAATTCCATGTAACCAGTCATAGGTAAATCTTATCTTTCTTTTCCCACTTCTAAGGATGCATGAGAAGCCGTTAGGGAGACATATTCTGATTTAGAAAATGACTCTCAAATTTTTGAAGTAAAAATTAAATTATGGCAAGCTAAGAAGGGTGAGAAGGAAGTCACTACTTATTATAATGAAATGGTGTCTTTGTGGCAAGAATTATACTAGTGTTACAATGACGAATGGGAGTGTTCTATGGATAGTGTAAAAGGAAAAAAAAAAGTGAAGAAAATGAGAAAGCTTACCTTTTCTTTAGAAGGATTAAATCGAGAGTTCTACGAGATCAGGTCGCGAATCCTAGGAAAAAAACTCTCTACCCTTACTTTATGAAACCTTCTCTGAAGTTAGGAGAGGGAAAACTAGGAGAAAAGTTATGTTAAAACCTGATTTATATGTTGAACTAAAATCTGCTATAGACTCTTCAACTCTTGTAATAGTGAAGAATACAGATGACAAAAACAAAAGGCCATGGTGCGATCATTGCAAAAAAAACACTGGAACACCCGTGAAACATGTTGGGAGATTCATGGGAAACTGCCAAATTGGAAGAAGAAGGGATTTGACAATTGCGGTTTTCAATATCAAAATGGTTAGGCCCTCCAAACAGCTTACTTTGATCAGGGGCAGCAACCTTCTCCAGAAACGTCTTCATTCACAAGGGAAAACTTGAAATTCTGCACAAACTCCTTCAATCTCCACAATTTGTCCAAATGCACCAAATTATTCTAATTATTCTTGTTCTTTTGCTGAAAAATGTATTGTATCATTTGCTTTTCTTAGTGCCAATTCCAACGAAATAGATTCTTAGATCATAGATTCAGGAGCAAGTGACCACATGACTGGAAGTTCTCATGTTTTCTGTACTTACACTCCTTGTGTAAGGAACAATAAAGTCAAGATAAATGATGGTTCCTTCTCTGCAATTGCTGGAAAAGGAACTATTAAACTATCACCATCTCTCGCACTTCATGATACTCTTCATGTTCAAAATCTCTCTTGTAATCTGATTTCTGTTAGTAAATTAACTCATTCTTTTAATTGTCGTGCTATATTTGATTCTGATTTGTGTAAATTTCAGGAAAAGGTCTCCGGAAATATGATTGGCAGTGCTAGAGAATATGGAGGTCTTTATTTTCATGACAACGAGAATAACTCAATACAAGTGAATCCTATTTGCTTGAACTCTACTTTGTTTTGAATAAACTAATGCTTTGGAACTATAGGCTTGGACATCCAAGTTTTTATTATTTACAACATTCTGTTACCTCAGTTATTTAGAAATAAGAATCCGTCCTTGTTCCAATTTGAATTTGTGGAATGGCTAAGCATCATCGATCTTCTTTCCACTCTAAAAAATATCAGGCTTCAAAACCTTTTATGATGATTCATAGTGATGTTTGGGGACCGTCTAGAATTTCAATGATTTTTGAAAAACGGTGGTTTGTAACTTTTATTAATGATCATACTAGATTTAGATGGGTTTTTTTATTGAAGGACAAATCTGAGGTTAAAAATGTGTTTGATACTTTCTATGTCATTGTGGAAACAATTCAATGAGAAAATCAAGATTTTTCGGAGTGATAATCGTTGTGAAACTTTTAATGAACAATTAGGAAGTTTTTTCAGAAAATATGGGGTATTACACCAAAGCTCTTATCTGGATACTCCTCAACAAAGTGGTATAGCTGAAAGAAAGAATAGGCACCTTTTAGAGGTAACGAGAGCTTTATTGTTTCCTAGTAAAGTTCCTCAACACCTTTGGGGAGAGGCTCTATTGAATGCCACTTACCTTATTAATAGGATGCCATCTCGCCCTCTTGAATTTAAAACACCTTTTAAAGTTTTCAAAGAGAGTTTTCCTAGTTCTAGTTAACTACAGATCATCTTCCTCAAAAAGTTTTTGGTTGTAGAACATTTGTTAATGTTCATAATCATCGTAAACTTGAATCGCGGGTTAAGAAGAGTGTTTTTGTAGGATATGCCCCAAGCCAAAAGGGATATAAGTGTTATGATCCATATGCTAGGAAGATAATTTTCACAATGGGTCTAACTTTTTTTGAGTCCCCACTCTATTTTACTACTCATCTTCTGGGGGAGTATCGTGTAGGTGAAGATTTTTTTTTTTGTGAAATTGAGGAAAGTAGACATTAGGAAAATGAGGAACATGATATTACAATAAATACTGATGTGAGGGATCTATGATAAGATATAAATAAGTCTGATCCAAGAGATGATAGGGACCAAAGTGACTTAAATGTCAAAAACTTAGAAAATGAACCTACAGAGCCTTCAAATGACAAAAATAAAAATGGTAATAGAGAACAAACAAAAGAAAAACAGGTGTATTCGAGAAGGAACAGAACTCAAGAAAAAAAGACTGAAGATTCTCATCACTACCAAGAGTCAGTTCCGCAAGACCTTACTGGAATTTAAGGTAATTTTCCAGCTGATTCTATTTTTAACTCCTCAGATCTTGACCAACCTATTGCGAAACACAAAGGTGACAGAAATGCTTCTACATATCCTATTTCTATGTTTGTGTCCTATAAAAAGTTGTCTCCTTGTTATTCAGCCTTTACTTCCCAACTTTCTTGTGTGGAGATTCCAAAAAATGTGTAGGATGCTCTACGAGTTCCCGAGTGGAAGGAGGCTATTTTTGAGGAATTGCGAGCTCTTGAAAAAAATGAGACATGAGAGTTAGTGGATTTACCAGAGGGAAGAAACCAGTGGGCTGTAAATGATTTTTCACTACAAAATTCAAATCAGACGGATCCTTGTAAAGGTATAAGGCCCTCTTAGTTGCGAGGCGATTCACACAGACATATGGCAATGACTATCTGAAATTTTCTCCAGTAGCTAAGCTAAACTCAATTACAGTTTTTTTGACAATCGCAGTAAATTTTGACTTGTCTGTTCAACAGTTGGATGTGAAAAATTCTTTCTTGAATGGGTACTTAGAAAAAGAAGTCTATGTGGATCCCCCACCAGGTTTTGAAGGGAAGTATAAGTCAAAGAAATGCAGGCTTAGAACATCTCTTTATGGTCTTAAACAATCTCCAAGGGCTTGGTTCGAAATGTTCACACAATTTGTGAAGCAAGGGTATGTGCAAGGACAAGCAGATCACACGATGTTTACTCAACATTCACTAGAAGAAAAAACAACATTTATTATAGTGTACGTCAACGATATCATCCTCACAGGAGATGACGTGGTTGAAATAAAAAATCTAAAGGAGCGTCTTGCCTCAAAATTTGAGATAAAAGACTTAGGCCTGCTAAAGTACTTTCCTGGCATGGAGGTTGCACGATCGTAGAAAGGAATTATAGTGCCACAAAGGAAGTATGTTCTTAATCTATTAAAAGAAACAGGAATGAGTGGTTGTAGCCCAACTGAAACTCCAATTGACCCAAATCTGAAGTTTGTAATGGAAGGAAAATTGATTGATAAGGGTCAATATCAGAGATTGATAGGCAAGTTGATTTACTTGTCACATACTAGACCTTCCTTTGCTGTGAGCCTAGTCAGTCAGTTCATGCATTCTCCACAAGAAGAACACCTAGAAGATGTGTATCGAATCCTAAGGTATCCAAAGAGTTCTCTTGGCAAAGGGTTGTTCTTCAAAAAGAATGAGCAAAGAAGTGTTGAGGCTTATACAAATGCGGATTGGGTTGGTTCATCTATTTATAGAAGGTATACATCTGGATATTGTACATTTGTTTGGTGAAATTTAGTGACATGGATAAGTAATAAGCAAAATGTGGTGGCTCGAAGTA
The DNA here is from genome assembly GCA_016801875.1 of Solanum sitiens. Classification (NCBI taxonomy): domain Eukaryota; kingdom Viridiplantae; phylum Streptophyta; class Magnoliopsida; order Solanales; family Solanaceae; genus Solanum; species Solanum sitiens. The sequence continues at coordinate 504,331 of JABWTJ010000592.1, forward strand.
GTGTTGAGGCTGAGTATCGATCCATGGCATACATAATTTGTGAAATGTTGTGGCTCAAGAGATTTTTTGAAGAACTAATAAGACCTGTGAGTTTTCCAATGAAGTTGTATTGTGACAATAAGGCTGCCATAAGCAATTCTCATAATCTCGTTCAACATGATAGAACAAAGCATGTTGAAGTGGACAAACATTTCATTAAAGAGAAGATTGAAGATGGAAGTGTGTGCATTCCTTTTGTTCCAACAATTGAACAAGTTATAGATATTTTCACAAAAGGTCTTTTGAGATTTACTTTTGAGTCCTTTGTGAGTAAGTTAGGCATGTTCAATATCTACATGCCAACTTGAGGGGGAGTGTCGAATGAGTTGGCAGATTTAATCGCAATCTGCCCCAACAATGAGCTGGCATATTTGATTGTAATTTGCTACACATAAGCTGACAAATTTGATTATAATCTGTGGATGTAAATAAGGATATAATATGTTATTATAGGAAGGTAGCTTAGAGGAAATCTCTTGATTAAAATATCTCCCAAGAATTCGTCATTGATTAGTTTATTTAATCTTACTTATTCCTTATAAATATTATTGTACCACTTCAAAAATCTAAGACGTGTTATAGAGCCTAACATAAGTGTCAAGATGTTTAAACACTATTGTAAGGTCTATTTTAATTGATATAGGTAATTTAGGAAGTTTAGGAATCAAAACGTCAAGGAACGTCCATGACGTCCGGAAACTAGTTCAATGAGGTGCTAGCGTGCCTTAGCCTATTTGACTAGTTTTAGGAGTCGGAAAATGATGAAAATTGGTGGAAGGGTGTCTAACACATATTAGAGTTATTTCATAGTCTAAACGTCCAGGCATGACTCCCGAATGACCAACCAAGGTCCCTTGAGGAGGACACTTGCATTTTGGGGTCCAAGGCTGCCCAAGGCAGTGTCCACCAATGGATGCAACCCACGATCCGTTGTCCAATCGACGGAGCGTGGACTCCTTCCATAGATGGACACTTATCAAAGTCCATGGGAATCCTCTTTTTCATAGTCTCTGAACTCATCAACGGATGTGTAGCACAGAGGTCCACAGTGCCCGTCGATGGACACACGATCCATCGATCGTGGTGTCATCTGTGAGGTCTGTGTTTTGCTGCTCGATTTTAATTGAATTAAATTAATTAAAGGGGTGGTTAATTAGTTAGGGGCTTAGGGAAGCCTAATTAAGTTAATTAACAACCTATATAAATACCCTAACCTAATAAGACTAACCTAAGCTCTCATAATTCACAAACCCAAATTCTCTTCCTTCTCTCTTCGTTCTCTCTCTAGTTGAAGAACTCCATTAAAGACCAATATAGGGGTGGGTTAAAGGGATGTAAAGGGTTGAATTTCTCCATCAATATTCATCAATTAGTAATTTATGGGATTCCTTTCACCTTTGAAACCTCTTTCCTCAAAGGGTTCCATCAAATTGATTTCAAAAGTTCAGTTTTCAAGTGGGTCTTTTCCAATCTCGAAATTGATCTTGTGAATTGCTTTGTTTATGACTTATTTTGGATATTGTTAATATATTAACAAGTATTTTAACTCAATTATGGTATTTCTTTATGGATTGGTCTAGTTTGTAGAAGATGACCTATTCCCCTTAACCCTAGGTTATGATCTTGATATGAACTGTGTAATGTTGGTTCAACTGAATTGGTTATTGGTTTAATTACTACTAGATGATGATATTGCATAAATTATTAATATATTAGGGTGAATTATAGTTCTATCATGCTAGTTCTTGAGTAATTGATCCAGATTATGACTTTGACCTAAGTCTCTTATCTTAAGCTATGAACTAGTGATGGATTGTGATGTAGTGATTCAATTAGCCTTGTTATCATGTTGGTTATTGTTGTGTGATGATATTACACCCTTATTGGGTTGAGTTAAGGGTTGATGGTAAGACCATGATGATTTATTATGAAGGAGGCTTGGTAAGACTTGTGATCCCTACTCTTTACTTCAATTATTGTTAATTGTGGTTTAGTGATGATGTTGAATTGAAGTATACCTTATATAGATTGATGGAGTTGGTATGATGTTGAATTGAAATGTCTTGACTATGGTTTGTGAGGTGTTGGCTAAGATCTAAATGTTATAAGGATGGTGATAACTTACCAATGTGCCTTATCATGATGTGAATATGTTAATGTGCTAACCTCACTTATATGGATTGTAATGAAAGGACAATACTCATGCAATTATTATTGAGCTATGATGATGATGTTTATACAAGGAATAGACCCAATGACCTACATTAAGCTATGATGATTAATAAAGGTACTAAAGACATTTTAAAAAGGGACTCTAGCTTAGCACCGAGTGAACTAGAGTGAGGAGTGTCCCTTCCCACATAGGGAAGGTAGGATCACTAATGTACTCTTGATATTTGAGACTCCAATGCATGTAGCATAAAGTGTGTCCCAACTATATCTCCTAGTTCTTGAACTATGTTACCCCAATAGGAATACTAGCTAGTGGATCCACGTAGTTGCTATGTTCATGTTTTAGTACTACCTTGGCAAGTAGTCCGCCTTGTTTCGGTGTAGGGTTCCATAACACCGGATTCCAAATTAGCTCATATGGTCTATGTCGGTTAAGGAAAGATGTTCCCAAAAGTTAAAATGAACTTAAGGATTGAACTCTAACTAAGATGACCTAAGGGGTTTAGCTTAGTCTAGGTAGGGGTATGGGACTCTACCTATATATTGCACTATTTAGCCTTAAGGGAAGTCTTAGGAGGATGTTCTTATGTATGTATATTCTTATAAATGTAAATGATATTTATATGATGATCTTACACGTTAATGACACTATGTGATATTGATTTACTCTTATGAGAATGTACTTGGTCTCTATTGCTAAAACATGATATTATGTACTCTTAATGTTATGTTATGTGAAGTTGGGCATTGGTTATGGTTCTTTCTAGGTTTACTTGATTAAGTAAGATTATGGGGATTGACTTAGTCATTGCACAAGTGGACTTAAAGAGGGTCATGAGTAATGGTCTTGCTTTTATTATGTTGAAATGTACTTCTATTCATGCTTATGCTATTATAACTTGATGATAGAGTTACTTTGACTATGTGTTCAATTATGTGATGTGCATGTTGAATTGACTAGACTTTGTATTGTTGGTCTTGTGATGTACATGCCTATGACTTAATGAATATGTTTTATTGATTGGTATGATCTTCTTGAATGTGCATAAGGCTTTTCAAAGTAAATTGCATACCTTTATGAATTGTCCCTTTTCTTAGCATGATTTCATGATATGTGTCATATGGTCTCATACTTACAAGTGGTGTACTAACCCCATTTTGTCCCTTTTCCCCAACATTTTAGGTTCCGATCGTTGAAGGTCTTTTTAGACGACTTTGAAGGAAGACTTGGAACTCTCATTAATCCAAGTAGGATAGGTCCTCACTTTTCGAGGGCAATGTCAATATCAAGCTTATGGAGTTGTTTTAGTTTTTAAGACTCTTATGTTCTTTCCTTTTATTTTGAGTACTAAACATTGTAAGACCTATATGTTGTCTTGTTATATTGATGTATGGACTAGTCCCAAATTATTACACTTTTGGTAGATGGTTATGAGATGAGACATGCTTTTGCGACTATCTTATATTTTATATATATATATATCAATGTGTAATAAAAGTAGAAGACTAAGTAATCTTTCTATATGAAGGGTATATGTATACTCGATATAACTATTATGTGTATGTAGTGGTCTATGTAAACCTCCATGTAGTAGTAATGAAAAGTTTTAAAATTTTGGCATTTTAACTTATGCATGTAATGATGTTAGCTAAGAGGCTAGTCTTAGTCTTCAAAGAGGACGACGATGTCGGTTACGTCTAGGGGGTGCTCCCCGGATGTGACAAAACTTGGTATCAGAGCATGAGGTTGAATATCTTTGAGTCAATGTCTCTCTCAACCACATCTATGTAGGTTCATATTCATAATTCTGAAGCGCGCCATACTTATGAATAGGAATCTATGTGATGCTTAGGAAACTTTCACTTTCTTGGAAGTCCAATATCGTGCCTCTTGAGTGTTAGCTCTATGTGCTTTTAGAATCCAATCCTTTTATGGTGATTATAGGCAATGAATACTCGAAGGAACGCGACACGATGACTTGAAGAAGAGATGGCTAATGCGGGAGTTCCTCCCCATGGTGATCAAGTTCCTCCTCTTGAAGAAGATGCCAATGATGACCAAGCCCCGGCCAATCCTCATCTTTTGACGGATGGTGACATAAGGGCTTCTCTTTTACAAATGCCCCAACCCATTACTACTCATGCACAAGCCGCCACTACTCAAGCTCAAACCATGACGTCCCAAGCTAATAGGGAGGTTGTACCCCGAGCAAATCAACAAGTTGCTACCATGGCCTCCCATTTGAGGGATTTCACTAGAATGAATCCTCTTACTTTCTATGGTTCCAAGGTTGAAGAAGACCCCCAAGAGTTATTGATGAAGTTTACAAGATTCTTTATTCTATGGGGTTGACTACTAGTGAGAAGGCCGAGTTAGCAACTTACCAAATCAAATATATGGCCTAAACTTGGTACGTCCAATGGAGGGACAATAGGCCTTTAAGAGGTGGACCGGTGACTTAGGAAGTTTTCAAGAAGGTTTTTATTGATAGATTCTTTCCTAGGGAGAAGAGGTGTAACAACCCTAAAAATGACTATGCTAAGTAATGTCTAACGTATCTAGAATGCCTAGATTAGATCGGGTTCACACGAATTGATGCGCGTAGAACCAGACCTCTGAACCTCTGCAACAACCAAGACAACTAACTTGGTGAGTTAGTTGAGCTAGTAAAGGTTGGGTCCATCCATGTAGGGCACCCGAATATGAAGATTTACCCGGATGAGTCTTAACCAGACTTAAAAAGGGGTAATCTTAAGATTGGAGGGTCTAGGGGTAAATGGTCTTTTCCAGGCTAAGGGCAGTATTTTAATTACCCTAAATATTTAATTAATTAATTAATTAATATAGTGGAGGGGCAATTCGGGTAGAGGTTGCCGAATTTGACCTTTTTAGTAAAATCTAGCTTCACCCGGGTTCGAGCCTTGGTGGAAGCAAGGATTAAATTGATTTAATTTTATTAAGTGAATTAGTTGAATTAATTAATATTTAAAAAACTGATTTAAGTAAGGGAAAAATCAGATTTTTAATTAAAAAAAAAATAATAAAATTAATAAACAATGAGGAGTCCTAGTTTGACTTAGTCTCCACCTAACTCTCCTAATCCTAATCATAATCCTAATCCTCTCATTCTCACGTCTCTCACTCTCATTCTCACGTTTTTTATCATTAAAATAACTGAAAATAATAGTTCTTCACTCTTGAAGAACTTACACACAAAAACTCAAACGAAAAACTAAGTTAAAAAGGAAAATCAACAACAAGTTCTTGACAGGATTGTGCTTGAAGTTTCGGTGGTGAGGCTTGGTTTCATGGTAAATTGGCAGCATTTAAACAAGTTTTGAACGACATTAAGGTATGGGTTTTCTTCTGTAAAAACCCTAAAAATGAATAGGATCAAGACTTAGGTTTTTTAAGAATGCTTGCGATTAGATCAAGGTCCACACGGGCTGATACGCGTAGAACCAGACCTCAGAACCCTTACTACGACCAAGCCAACTAACTTGGGGAGTTAACTGAGCTTGGAAAGGTTGGAACCAACCCTGTGAGGCTCACGAAAATGAAGATTTAATCGAAAGAGTTTTTACCGGACTCAAAAGAAGAAATTTTAAGTTTTGAGGGTCCAAGGGTAAAATGGTCTTTTCCAAGCCAAGGGTAATATTGTAATTACCTTGAGGAATTAATTATTTAATAAATTAATTTAATTAATTGAAGCAATTCGGGTGGGGCAACCCGAAATGACCCATTTTCGCAAATGGGAGTCACTCGGGTTCGAGCCCCACTAGAAGCAAGTATTTATCTTGCTTTTATTTGATTGGATAAATTAATTAAATTAAATAATAAATATAATCTGATTTAAGAAAAAGAAAAATTAGATTTTTATTTAATATTTTAGCAAGGAGTCCTAGTAAGACTAATTCCCAAACCAAAACTCCTAACTTAAAGCCACTCTCTCTCACTCTCTCTCTCTCTCACGTTTAACCACTCATTCTCACGTTTTATCTCTGCCAAAACAAGTTCAAAATCATAAAATATATGGATGTTCTTCACACTTGAAGAACTCACACGAAATCTTTAAGAAAAACAAAGTAACCAAACGATAAAGCAAAGAGAAGTGGTTGTCGAGTAGTGTGGACGATTGAGAAAGCTTGGACTGATTTGTGGAGAGGATCTTGGGCAGCACTCTGGAGATTTAACAAGAAAACAAAGGTATGGGTCTTCTTACTCTTGGTCCCTTTCCCAAAAGACCCCTAGGACTCAGAATATTCGGCTCAAAACTAAGGTTGTTTTCCCCGTTGCATGTCCCTGTCATTAGCTCCCAACGAATTTGTAGGTTGGTATGAATGCTGGTAGACTTAGGATTATGTGATGTTTGTGCTGAATGTTAATGTGTTGGATGTACGTTACTTTATGAAATGACAAACCATATGTGTGTTCGAAATTAAGAAAAATGTATGACATGTCTTGAGTCTCGGCCGAGAGGCTTGAATTTGTTAATGTTATGTTTGTTGTTTTATGTACACCAATTGAAATAAATTGTGATATTCATGTGACATGAAGTGTGGCTGAATTGAGGAGTAAACATCTTGACTAATAATTCGGGAAAGAATGTATTAAAGAACGTATCAAATGAACTATGTATTGCTCTATAAATTCACGAATAAAGGGAGACAAAAATGAGCAAAGAGTTTACCTTAAATTTCCAGCACTATGTTGACATATCTCTGCCAAATTAAGTTGTATAAAATGATAAGAAAAATAAAGAATCATAGGTGAGGTCATTGAGGGTCGAACCCGAGACCTCACCCCGTTAAAATCCCCCAAAATTAAAGAAGAAAAAAGTTATATGGTGAGGGGGATTCGAACCGTGTCATGGCTGGGAAAAATAAGTGTGAAAAAAAATAAGAAATGAGAGGGGTGGGATTCGAACCCACACCCTCTCGGTTAGAACCCAAAGAAAAGGAAAAAAAATAAAAATATGAGAGGCGTGGGAATCGAACCCACGACCTCTATGCGGATGGGGGGAGATAAAAATAAAAATGAAATGAGGCTGTGGGGATTCGACCCCACAACCTCACAGTCAATTCAAACAGTCAACCCTTAAAAGGGAGAATTAAATAAAGAGGTTGTGGGGGTTCAAACCCACAACCTCTCGGTCTTAAGCGAATGGAAGGGGAAAAAAATAAAAAGAATTAAGTGTGGCTGAGGGGACTCGACCTCGGGTCCCAATGTCCCACATGGACCGAAACAATAAAGGAAAAATGAAAATGGGTTTGTGGGGACTCGAACCCACAACCCATCGGCCAATATAAGGAAATAGTTAAATAGAAAAATAATCCTTCAATGTTAATATTGTGAATTGACTTAGAGTTAAAATGTTATGAATATTAGAATAAAATCAATTAATAATGTAAATGATATCCAATTGATTCAAGACTTGGGTTTCCTTTCCCAAACTTCCGTATTGATGCATAAGTCATACGTGAATGAAATATCCAAGAATAATGCCACCTACGTAGATCAAAATCAAGATCTTGGCATACATACAAGATACATAAGTCTTGTACTACATAATCTTAGGAATGTAAGAATCACTTAACGAACTATCAATGAAGCCTCATGGCTTGTGTGTATAGACTCATAAGTCTAACATACGTTCAAAAGTACGTGAACCTAAGATGTATGAAATGAAATGATGAACCCTAGAGGTGTTAAGTAAGGGTGTGAGACACACCAAATGGCCAAGTGCATTCGCATATGATGAAATGAACATCCACGTAATAAGAGGTGAATAACTAAGAAAAACAAAGGTACTAATGATGATGAATGTGGTGACAACATGATATGAGGCTAATGTAAATGATGAGAGCAATCTCAAATGAGCCTAAGTAAATGTTACCAATATGTACTCACCTATGAGAGTGTAAGATAATGAAGAGACCAGTCTCTATGAACACTCTAATGAGAGTATTGAGCTTAACACACTCAATACGAATGATGAGATGAGAAAGCATCTAATGAGCTATGGTGTCCTCATACTAGAAGCCAGCTTCCATGACGTATGAGATGAATGTAATGGAACTTTATACTGAGCATCGATAGACTAGCTATGAGCGGTGATGCCTTCTTTCGGGAAGGGCGGAGGTTCACGTAACTCTCATGAGATGAGACTGTCCGGCTTGCCGGGTATGGGTTTCCTTATATCTCCTAGTTTTCGAACCTATACTGCCAATATAGGGATCTGGCGGGGTTAAATTCCCATGTACGCTAGCATGTTATTGGATAACTTTGGCCGGTGATTCCACCTCATTTTGGTGTGGGGGAGACACTGGATTTCATGATGCTCACATGATCTATGTCGGTTAAAGTTAAAGTTCCCAATGAATATATGAGGCCAGCCTCAAATGATGCACATAATGAAATGAATGAATACCAAAGGTATTAGGATAGGATAATGAAAAGGTGAGTTAGATTCAAGTAATGACATTAGGTCATTCTTGGTCATTGCACAATGAACCTAATGAAAGTCTTAAACTACATCCTAGGTATAACCGGTGGTTACACTGGACTATGAATGAATTGAAATAAAGTACGTATGAATGAATGAAGCAGACTCTGTGTTTGATAACGAAGACTCCCTAGTTGAGGTCCCATATTTTGAGCCCTCATTTCTGGGATGTCTTAATGTCAAGTCCATGATTCCAAAGTCTCATGGCATATGAATGAATGATATGAACGAAGTTATGTGCTACATGCAAAATGTACTGTATGCTATATGATGTGTGCTATGTGTAAATGTTATGTGTGGTGTGCAAATGTGAAAAGTATGATGATGTATGTTATTCTCATGGCATAAATTTCCTATTCCAATCTGGAAAGCTCACTGACTTTCCTAATCCAAATTTGGAAAGATCATTTACTTTCCTAATCCAAATTAGGAAACTTTCCAAATCTCAATTTGGCAAGTCCACTGACTTGACTTCCAAAAATCATGTTGTTAGGAAAGAGCTATTCTTTCTCATGCATGTCCTTGGTGTGTGCTTGCATATACCCATACTTAGTACAAGTGTGTACTAACCCCATACAAACTCTACTATTTTAGGTGCAGGCACAGGTGGACGATAGAGCTGCTGGATCATCGTTGCAGTTATCCGGACATCCAGCATTCATCCGGAGTTGGTAGGTCCTCATGCTTTCGAGGATGCTACTGTTTTATGTTCTAGCTTAGTTTTAGAGTTGAGCTAGTGGAGCATGTTCCACTAGCGTTTCTTTCCTATTTTATTCAGACTATGTATTGGTGCCATTTTGGCAATTATACAATTGAGATTTATTGAACTATTTCTTCCATTTGATTATCTCTTAATGTTAGATGGTTGATGTTGAACAAATTACGAATGTATTAGAAATGTTTAGTAAGCAATGTTTAGAAACAAAAAGTTTCAAATTTTCCGCTAAAATTAAACTATGTAAAGTAAGAATGACGTAAGTAGGCTTGTCTGCGACCTCTGAGAGGTCAACGACGCCGGTCTCGTCTGGGTCTAGATTCTAGTCGTGACAAAGTTGGTATCAGAGCACTAGGTTAAATTACGAAAATATTAAGTTCACATCAACCACATTGAGTAGTTTCTAAGTCATGGTAGTGAAGTGCACCACTATCCTGGATTAGAGACTGCATGATGCGTAGGAAAGTTGTCCTTCTTCTGATCTTATTGTGCTTTTCTGAATGTCTGAATTTTTGGTGTTATGAGCGTGTCTAACATCAATACTTTTTGTTTTTTCCAAAAAATGAACACTAGGAGAGGAAATGGTCAGAGGAGAGGAGGAGAAGCTGCTGGGGGTAATCACTGTCTACCCCAGGCTCCAGCTTAAGGAGTGGCCATGCCAGTTAACCCAGCTGGGTTGACTGATGCTGAGGTGCGGGCATCTCTGGCCCAAATGGCACAGGCCATTACTATGCAGGCCCAGGCTATGACTGCCCAGGTCAACCGGCAGGATGTTTAGAGTGAGAAGCCACCAGTTCGCAGCATGGCTGACAGACTACGAGATTTCACGAGGATGAATCCTCCCATTTTCACAGGGGTTAAGACATCGGAGGATCCTCAAGAGTTTGTAGATGAGGTGCATAAGATTCTGGTGGCTATGGGGGCCACTGATATTGAGAAGGCTGAGCTGGCTTCCTATCAGCTCAAGGATGTTGCACAAACTTGGTGCAAGATGTGGCAGGATAGCCGAGCATTGGGCGGAGTTCCAGTCACTTGGGAGCTGTTCAAGACAGCATTTCTGGAGAGATTCTTCCCTAGAGAGATGAGAGAAGCCAAGGTTGAGGAGTTCATCAACCTTAAACAAGGCTCTATGACGGTCAGGGAGTATTCCCTGAAGTTTGTTAAGCTATCAAGGTATGTTACTTTCCTTAGTATTTAATAGCAAGAATGAGGAGAGTACTGAGCTTTGTTGAAATTATCTAGGTATGCTACTTCCCTGGTTTCGAACAGTGGGGATGAGATGAGCAGGTTCCTCACAGGAATTAATGGAGACCTGGAGGAGGAGTGTCGGTCTGCGATGCTCCATGATAATATGGACCTTTCCAGGTTGATGGTGCATGTCCAGCAGGTGGAGGACAGCCGCATAAAGAGGGGTATTCGTGATGCTAGGAGGCCTAAGCCTCAAGATCAGGCAGGTCCCAGCCATGGAGGCCACAGAAACAATTTTGGCATCCGTGAACAGCCCAGGTTTAATAAGGGACTCTCCCACCAAGGGGAGTCAAGTTCATCCAAGAGTCGCTATGATAGGGATTCCGAGTCCAGAGTTAAGAGAAACAATGGAGTAGATACACCTCAGGAGAGGACACCTTGCAGGAAGTGTGGCAAACTGCATGGAGGAGAGTGTATGATGGGCTCTAACGCTTGTTACAGCTGTGGAATACCGGGCCACATGGTGAAGGATTGTCCGAATAGGAGAAGTCAAGATTAAGGAAAGGAGAGACTTCAGCCTAATGGTCCAAATGAAGAGGCTCCAAGGAGGCAACGATTCTTCGCACTCAAGTCTAGGGGTGCAGGTGAAGGCACTTCTGATGAAGCCTCAGGTGCGTAGCCTTAATTAGTCTTTCATATATTTGACTGTGTAAAGGTATGGTGGTTATGCACAAGTATGAAGTTAATATGTTTGAGTCATCATATTGGTTGCTGATTTGTATGACTTATATGGTGACTTATGTTGTATGCTTTAATGAGACGAGTTCAGGAAAGAATTCGTTAGTCTATTAATGTAAAGCTACTAGTAGGTTTCAAGGATGTGTACCATCATGTTAATATGTGAATCAGATATTCACCAGTGGAAGTATTGAAGTATCTATGTATGCGTACGTTCTATTGATGACATACTTATTGTTAGTAAAGAGTAGTGTCATTCGGGGATGAATGTTCCTAAGGGGGGATAATGTAACAACCCTATAAATGAATAGGATCAATACTTAGGTTTTTCAAGAATGCTTGCGATTAGACCAAGGTCCACATGGGCTGATACGCGTAGAACCAGACCTCAGAACCCTTACTACGACCAAGCCAACTAACTTGGGGAGTTAATTGAGCTTGCAAAGGTTGGAACCAACCATGTGATGCTCAGGAAAACGAAGATTTAATCGAAAGAGTTTTTACCGGACTCAAAAGAAGAAATTTTAAGTTTTGAGGGTCCAAGGGTAAAATGGTCTTTTCCAAGACAAGGGTAATATTGTAATTACCCTGAGGAATTAATTAATTGAAGCAATTCGGGTGGGGCAACCCGAAATGACCCATTTTCGCAAATGGGAGTCACTCGGGTTCGAGCCCCACTAGAAGCAAGGATTTATCTTGCTTTTATTTGATTGGATAAATTAATTAAATTAAATAATAAATATAATCTGATTTAAGAAAAAGAAAAATCAGATTTTTATTTAATATTTTAGCAAGGAGTCCTAGTTTGACTAATTCCCAAACCAAAACTCCTAACTTAAAGCCACTCTCTCTCACTCTCTATCTCTCTCACGTTTAACCACTCATTCTCACGTTTTATCTCTGCCAAAACAAGTTCAAAATCAGAAAATATATGGATGTTCTTCACACTTGAAGAACTCACACGAAATCTTTAAGAAAAACAAAGTAACCAAATGATAAAGCAAAGAGAAGTGGTTGTCGAGTAGTGTGGACGATTGAGAAAGCATGGACTGATTTGTGGAGAGGATCTTGGGCAGCATTCTGGAGATTTAACAAGAAAACAAAGGTATGGGTCTTCTTACTCTTGGTCCCTTTCCCAAGAGACCCCTAGGACTCAGAATATTCGGCTCAAAACTAAGGTTGTTTTCCCCGTTGCATGTCCCTGTCATTAGCTCCCAACGAATTTGTAGGTTGGTATGAATGCTGGTAGACTTAGGATTATGTGATGTTTGTGCTGAATGTTAATGTGTTGGATGTACGTTACTTTATGAAATGACAAACCATGTGTGTGTTCAAAATTAAGAAAAATGTATGACATGTCTTGAGTCTCGGCCGAGAGGGTTGAATGTGTTAATGTTATGTTTGTTGTTTTATGTACACCAATTGAAGTAAATTGTGATATTCATGTGACATGAAGTGTGGCTGAATTGAGGAGTAAACATCTTGACTAATAATTTGTGAAAGAATGTATTAAAGAACGTATCAAATGAACTATGTATTACTCTATAAATTCACGAATAAAGGGAGATAAAAATGAGCAAAGAGTTTACCTTAAATTTCCAGCACTATGTTGACATATCTCTGCCAAATTAAGTTGTATAAAATGATAAGAAAAATAAAGAATCATAGGTGAGGTCATTGAGGGTCGAACCCGAGACCTCACCCCGTTAAAATCCCCCAAAATTAAAGAAGAAAAAAGTTATATGGTGAGGGGGATTCGAACCATGTCATGGCTGGGAAAAATAAGTGTGAAAAAAATAAGAAATGAGAGGGGTGGGATTCGAACCCACACCCTCTCGGTTAGAACCCAAAGAAAAGGAAAAAAAATAAAAATATGAGAGGCGTGGGAATCGAACCCACGACCTCTATGCGGATGGGGGGAGATAAAAATAAAAATGAAATGAGGTTGTGGGGATTCGACCCCACAACCTCACAGTCAACTCAAGCAGTCAACCCTTAAAAGGGAGAATAAAATAAAGAGGTTGTGGGGGTTCGAACCCACAACCTCTCGGCCTTAAGCGAATGGAAGGGGAAAGAAAATAAAAAGAATTAGGTGTGGCTGAGGGGACTCGACCTCGGGTCCCAATGTCCCACTTGGACCGAAACAATAAAGGAAAAATGAAAATGGGTTTGTGGGGACTCGAACCCACAACCCATCGGCCAATATAAGGAAATAGTTAAATAGAAAAATAATCCTTCAATGTTAATATTGTGAATTGACTTAGAGTTAAAATGTTATGAATATTAGCATAAAATCAATTAATAATGTAAATGATATCCAATTGATTCAATACTTGGGTTTCCTTTCCCAAACTTCCGTATTGATGCATAAGTCATACGTGAACGAAATATCCAAGAATAATGCCACCTACTTAGATCAAAATCAAGATCTTGGCATACATACAAGATACATAAGTCTTGTACTACATAATCTTAGGAATGTAAGAATCACTTAACGAACAATGAATGAAGCCTCATGGCTTGTGTGTATAGACTCATAAGTCTAACATACGTTCAAAAGTAAGTGAACCTAAGATGTATGAAATGAAATGATGAACCCTAGAGGTGTTAAGTAAGGGTGTGAGACACACCAAATGGCCAAGTGCATTGGCATATGACGAAATGAACATTCACGTAATAAGAGGTGAATAACTAAGAAAAACAAAGGTACTAATGATGATGAATGTGGTGACAACATGATATGAGGCTAATGTAAATGATGAGAGTAATCTCAAATGAGCCTAAGTAAATGTTACCAATACGTACTCACCTATGAGAGTGTAAGATAATGAAGAGACCAGTCTCAATGAACACTCTAATGAGAGTATTGAGCTTAACACACTCAATACGAATGATGAGATGAGAAATCATCTAATAAGCTATGATGTCCTCATACTAGAAGCCAGCTTCCATGACGTATGAGATGAATGTAATGGAACTTTATACTGAGCACCGATAGACTAGCTATGAGCGGTGATGCCTTCTTTCGGGAAGGGCGGAGGTTCACGTAACTCTCATGAGATGAGACTGTCCGGCTTGCTGGGTATGGGTCTCCTGATATCTCCTAGTCTTCGAACCTATACTGCCAATATAGGGATCTGGCGGGGTTAAATTCCCATGTACGCTAGTATGTTATTGGATCACTTTAGCCGGTGATTCCACCTCTTTTTGGTATGGGGAAGACACTGGATTTCATGATGCTCACATGATCTATGTCGGTTAAAGTTAAAGTTCCCAATGAATGAATGAGGTCATCCTCAAATGATGCACATAATGAAATGAATGAATACCAAAGGTGTTAGGATAGGATAATCAAAAGGTGAGTTAGATTCAAGTAATGACATTAGTTCATTCTTGGTCATTGCACAACGAACCTAATGAAAGTCTTAAACTACATCCTAGGTATAACCGGTGGTTACACTGGACTATGAACGAAATGAAATGAAGTACGTATGAATGAATGAAGCAGACTCTGTGTTTGCTAATGAAGACTCCCCAGTTGAGGTCCCATATGTTGAGCCCTCATTTCTGGGATGTCTTAATGTCAAGTCCATGATTCCAAGGTCTCATGGCATATGAATGAATGATATGAACGAAGTTATGTGCTACATGCAAAATGTACTGTATGTTATATGATATGTGCTATGTGTAAATGTTATGTGCTGTGTGAAAATGTGAAAAGTATGATGATGTATGTAATTCTCATGGCATAACTTTCCTATTCCAAATCTGGAAAGCTCACTGACTTTCCTAATCCAAATTTGGAAAGATCATTTACTTTCCTAATCCAAATTAGGAAACTTTCCAAATCTCAATTTGGCAAGTCCACTGACTTGACTTCCAAAAAATCATGTTGTTAGGAAAGATCTATTCTTTCTCATGCATGTCCTTGGTGTGTGCTTGCATATACCCATACTTAGTACAAGTGTGTACTAACCCCATACAAACTCTACTATTTTAGGTGCAGGCACAGGTGGACGATAGAGCTGCTGGATCATCGTTGCAGTTATTCGGACATCCAGCATTCATCCGGAGTTGGTAGGTCCTCATGCTTTCGAGGATGCTACTGTTTTATGTTCTAGCTTAGTTTTAGAGTTGAGCTAGTGGAGCATGTTCCACTAGCGTTTCTTTCCTATTTTATTCAGACTATGTATTGGTGCCATTTTGCCGATTATACAATTGAGATTTATTGAACTATTTCTTTCATTTGATTATCTCTTAATGTTAGATGGTTGATGTTGAACAAATTACGAATGTATTAGAAATGTTTAGTAAGCAATGTTTAGAAACAAAAAGTTTCAAATTTTCCGCTAAAATTAAACTATGTAAAGTAAGAATTAAGTAAGTAGGCTTGTGTGCGACCTCTGAGAGGTCAACGATGCCGGTCTCGTCTGGGGTCTAGATTCCAGTCGTGACATCTTCTCTCTTGGCCCTTTCCAAAGAGACCCTTAAGGTTCAGTTTAAATCGCGATTGTAAGACTAATGTTGTCCCCGTTGCATGCCCCTGTCATTAGATCCTTTGAACGATTCAAAGCATGCGTTGGTATGTCTTCTAGTAGATAATGTTAGGTCTGGTTGTGATTATGTGTTGAATGTGTGGTAAGAAATTATGTAAAGGGTGCATTAAGTTGACTGTTTTAAGCATGTGTGTGCTGAAAATTTGACTATGTTTGCTGCCTGAAGTTTGTATGTTAAATGTTATGTTTTGCGTGTATAAAAATGCTAAAAACGTGATGTTCATAAAAGGTTAAGGTGGCTGACTGAATGTCACACAAAATGCTACAAAAACATCAACAAAAGAATGAGAGAAAAATGGATTAGAAGAGACCAAATTTCCAGCTTGCTGGAAATTTGAAGTCTCGGCCAAGAGGTGAGAAAAATGACTATGTTTTAAATTTTTTTAACAAATTATGAGGTCATTGGGTTTGGAACCCAAGACCTCACCAAATGTAAATTACATAAAAATTTCATGAAAAAAATAAATGTGGAGAGTGGGGATTGAACCCCCAACCTCTTGAATGGATGAGAGAGTTAGGAGAAAAATAAATGAGAAAAATAAATGTGGAGAGTGGGATTGAACCCCCAATCTCTTGAATCGATGAGAGAGTTAGGAGAAAAATAAATGAGAAAAATAAATGTGGAGAGTGGGGATTGAACCCCCAACCTCTTGAATAGATGAGAGAGTTAGGAGAAAAAGAAAGGAAATATTATGGGGCTGATGGGATCGAACTAGGGTCCCTTCAATCTGAAAAATGCAATCACCAAGTTTAATGTAAGACTAAGTGTTGCCCAAGGGTTTCGAAATTGGGTCCCTTTTCCCAATTCCGTATTGACACATAAGTCATACGTGAACTATTATTTAATGAATGCTGCCTCTAAAGATAGAAATCAATATCTTGGCATACCTACAAGATGCATAAGTCTTGTACCACATAATCTTGGGTAAATATGAATCACTTAGATACAGTATGAATGAAGCCTCATGGCTTGTATGTGTGGACTCATAAGTCTAGCATACATTTAAAAAGCAAGTGAACCTAAGATATTATGTGATGAGATAATGAAACCCCAGAGGGGTCAAATAAGAGTGTGACACACACTACAGAGCCAAGTGCATAGGCATACGATGAAATGAACATTCATGTAAAGTGGTGAGTAATTATGAAGAGTAAATGTGCTAAAGTTAAAGAATGTGGTGACAGCATGATAAGAGGCTAATGTGAAAGATGAGAGCAATCTCAAATTAGCCTAAGTAAATGTTACCAAAACGTACTCACCTATGAGAGTGTAAAGTTAATGAAGAGACCAGTGTCTATGAACACTCTAATGAAAGTATTGAAGTTAATGCATACTTAATACTAATGATGAGATGAGAAATCATCTAATGAGCTATGATGTCCTCATGCTAGAAGCCAGCTTCCATGATGTATGAGTTGAATGTAATGGAACTTTATACTGAGCACCGATAGGCTAGCTATGAGCGGTGATGCCTTTCTTTGGGAAGGGCGGAGGTTCACGTAACTCTCATGAGATGAGACTATCCGGCATGCCGGGTATGGGTCTCCTTATATCTCCTAGTCTTTGAACCTATACTGCCAATATAGGGATCTAGCAGGGTTCGACTCCCTATATACGCTAGCATGTTTTGGTTCACTTTGGCCGGTGATTCCACCTCTTTTCGGTGTGGGGATTACACACTGGATTTCATGATGCTAACATGATCTATGTCGGTTAAGGTTAAAGTTCCCAAAGAAAGAATGAGGCCAGCCTCAAATGATGCACATAATGAAATGAACGATACCAAATGTGTTAGGATAGGATAATCAAGAGGTGAGCTAGACTTAAGTAATGACACTAGGTTATTCTTGGTCATTGTACAGCAAACCCGATGAGAGTCTTAAACTACATCCTAGGTATGACTTGTGATTGCACTAGTATATGAATGAATGAAAATGACGGACGTATGAATGAATGAAGCAGACTCTGTGTTTGCTAAAGAAGGCTCCCTAGTTGAGGTCCCATATGTTGAGCCCTCATTTTAGGAAGTCCTAATGTCAAGTCCATGATTCCAATGTCTCATGGCATATGAAAGAATGATGTGAACTACGTGATATGATATGTGCAATACGTTATGTGTTGCTTGCAAAATGATAAGTATGATGATGCATGTTACTCTCATGGTATGACTTGCCTAATCCAATTTGGCAAGTCCACTGACTTTCCAAATCCAAATTTTAGCAGGTCCACTAACTTCCTAATCCAAATTTTGCAAGTCTACTAACTTGACTTTCCATAAATCATGTTGTTAGGAAAGAGCTATTCTTACTTATGCATGTCCTTGGTGTGTGCTTGCATATACCCATACTTAGTAGAAGTGTGTACTAATCCCATACAACTCTATATTTTTAGGGGCAGGCACAGGTGGACGCTAGAGTTTACAGGCTGACATTGCAGCTATCCGGACGTGGAGCTTTCATTCGGATTTGGTAGACCCTCATGCTTTCGAGGATGTCTACCGTTATTATCTAGATTAGATGTAGGCTTTAGCTAGTGGAGAATGTTCCACTAGTGTTTCTTTCCACCTTTATTTCAGACTTTGTATTGGTGCCATTTTGGCAAAAATACGTTTAATGTAATTATGAATTGTTTCTTTCATTTGATTATCACTTTATTAGATGGTTGATTTGTGAACGCCTATGATGTTAAGTTTAAAATGTTTAGCATGAAATAAGAAATCAAAAAGTTCAAATTTTCCGCTAAAATTAACCTAGATGAAGTAAGAATGACGTATGTAGGCTTGTCTGCGACCTCTGAGAGGTCAACAACGCCGGTCTCGTCTGGGGTCTAGATTCCGGTCGTGACAAGAGGGAAGTCAAGGTGGTGGATTTCATCAACCTTCTCCAAGAAGGTATGAGTGCACTTTAATACTCTTTAAAATTCACTAAATTATCAAACTATGTTACTTCTTTGGTTTCCGATCCTAGGGATGAAATTAATCAATTTGTGAAGGGAGTGTTGGATGACTTGCAAGAGAAGTATCATTTAGCTATGATAAATGACAATATGAACATTTACCTTCTCATGGTTCATGCTCAACAAGTGGAAGAGTCAAGGGCTAAGAGAAAGAGTAGAGATGCTAAGAGGGCAAGATATTTTGATGGTGGTTCTTCATAGGGTAGGCTTGATATCCAAGACTAGCCTAGGTTCATGAAAATGGTTTCCAACCAAGTTCATTCCAAATTCCCTAAGGCTAGGTATGATAGAGTGTCTAACCCTAAGCCTAGGAAAAGAAGGGGTACTAGCTCACCAACCAAGAATCAACTTGTGAAAAGTGTGGGAAGAAGCGTTTTGGTGGATGCCTTAAGGGAACGGATAATTGTTTTGGTTGTGGCGAGAGTGGTCACAAGGTTAGGCATTTCCCTAATGTGAAGGGTCAAGACAAGGTTAGTGGTCAAGCTCAAGCAAGTGGTTCTAATGATGCCCCTAAAAAGAGTCGCTTTTATGCACTTCGCTCAAAGAGAGAGCAAGAGAATCCTCCCGATGTGGTGACCGGTATGTTAAAAGTCTTTTCCATTAATGTATATGCTTTACTTGATCTGGGCGCTACATTATCTTTTGTTACTCCCTTGATATCTAAGAAGTTTGAAATTTTGCCCGACATTCTAAATGAACCTTTCATAGTAACTACCCCGGTGGGTGAGTGGGTAGTTGCAAAGAGGGTATATTGAATTATCCTATAATGTTGCCTAATAGAGTTACTCATGTTGAACTAGTAGAACTTGATATGTTTGATTTTGATGTCATATTGGGTATGGATTGGTTGCATGCTTGCTTTGCCACTATATATCGTAAAACGAGGGTGGTGAAGTTTAACTTTCCTAATGAGCCCGTTTTACAGTGGAAGGGGGGAAATTCTATTCCTAGAGGTCGTATCATCTCTTGTTTGAAAGCCTGTAGGATGATCTCCAAAGGGTGTTTATACCATATAGTAAGAGTCCAAGATTTACACTCCAAAATTCCTCCAATTTTGTCGGTCACCGTAGAGAGGGAATTTTCGGAGGTATTTTCTAATAATCTTACCGGTATTCCTCCCAAACGGGAAATTGGTTTTGGTATCGACTTGTTACCGAATACAAACCCCATATCAATTCCTCCTTATCGGATGGCTTCGACCTAATTGAAAGAGTTGAAGGATCAACTCAAAGATTTAATAGACAAAGGCTTCATCAGACCTAGTATTTCTCCATGGGGTGCTCCGGTTTTGTTTGTGAAGAAGAAGGATGGTTCCCTTAGAATATGCATTGATTTCCGCCAACTCAATAAAGTCACTATTAAGAACAAGTATCCTCTCCCTCGGATTGAGGACTTGTTTGATCAACACCAATGTGCAAGCTACTTTTCTAAGATTGACTTGAGGTCGGGGTATCACCAACTTAGGGTGAGAGGTGAGGATATACCAAAAATGACATTTCAGACTAGATATGGTCACTATGACTTCTTAGTAATATCCTTTGGTCTCAATAATGCCCCGGTGGTGTTTATGGATCTCATGAATAGAGTTTTTCAAAGTTACCTAGATTCATTTGTCATTGTCTTCATTGAAGACATCTTGGTATATTCAAAAAATCAGGGTGAACATATGGACCATTTGAGGGTGGTGTTACAAGTGCTTAAAGAGAACCTATTATTTGCCAAGTATAGTAAATGTGAATTTTAGTTGAGGTCAGTGGCGTTTCTTGGTCATATAATCTCTAGTGAGGGAGTTGAGGTTGACCCAAGGAAAACCGAGGCGGTGAAGAATTGGCCTAGACCATTGACTCCAACGAACATTTGGAGTTTCTTGTGTCTAGCGGGTTATTATCGGAGGTTTGTGGATTTTTTGCATCCATTGCATCTCCCTTGACTACTTTGACCTAAAAGAGTAAGAGGTTTGATTGGTCGGAAGCATGTGAGAGAAGTTTCCAAATGTCGAAGGATAGACTTACCTTCGCTCCGGTATTTCCCTATCGGAGAGTACAAAGAGTTTCGTGGTATATTTTATATATATATATCTATGTGTAATAAAAATAGAAGACTAAGTAATATTCCTATATGAAGGATCTATGTATACTCGATATAACTATTATGTGTATGTAGAGGTCTATGTAAACCTCCATGTAGTAGTAATGAAAAGTTTTAAAAATGTCCGTATTTTAACCTATGAATGGAATGATGTAAGCTAAGAGGCTAGTCTTAGTCCTCAAAGAGGACGCTGACGTCGGTTACGTCTAGGGGGTGCTCCAAGGATGTGACAATTGTACAAACTCTATGAATAAGAATATACTTTTGCAGTATCTAAACTTTCAACCTAAGTTCATCAAACTTAGAGCAAAAGAAGAGAATATTCGACAATTTCCTCTGAAGAACAAGTAGGAGGTTTTCTTCAGTTCCATCCCCAAAATTGAAGGATTTCTCCATAGATTTCATCACTCGGTATGTAGGATTGAATTAGTAGGTTCCTTTCATCCAATAGGTCCTTAGAATTAAGTCAGATTCTTGATCCTTGATATCTTGTTTAGATCTGGGGTTTCTAAAACCTTGAAGAAGTGTTGTGATATAGCTGCTATAATGTTCCTAATCAGATTGTCATGTTTTTCATGAAATTGTTGCTTAGTTATTTGCATGAAATTAAGCACCCTATTATTGTAGATTCTCTTAGTTTATCAATAACACTTGCTAGGTTAGTTTATCAGATAATCATGCCTTAGATTTTGAATGTTCATTGTCAGTACATAAATGTTGAATTGTCATTTCTATTAATTTAGTTATGTTGTGTCATACGCATTTCAAATTTGGAGTAGGATTAGCATTGAGTTAGATTAGGGTTTAGCGTACCCTCAGAGTCTCAAAACTACGTGCCCCTGTAGGAGTATAAATCCCCTCAGTGGGCATCAAATTTGGTGATCACGTGAGTCATGCCTTTATACCTTTGGAATGGAAATGTATATTGGGTCCTCTCAATGGGGAGTATACATCGGACTTCACGTTTAGCTCATGTCATTTGATGTCGGTTAATAGTATCTCCAACAGTCAGACTCTAGTGCATTTGACTAGGTTTTCAGTTATATTTTAGTATTCAGTCTAAGCATGTTAATAATTAGTACTTCATCATTACATTCAGTTCAGTTCATTTCAATACATTTTAGTATTTACATTATGTTCAGATGCGTCATTGATCGGTTATCCTTGTTCAACTTACATATTTGTTCAATTATATTCTATATCTTGCATGCTCCGTACATTCCAAGTACTGACGCATACTTTGCGCTACATCCTTTCATGATGCAGGTTCAGGTACTCAACATTCAGATCACGCATATATCGGTTCCCGATCCATACTCAGCAGCATCAGGGGTGAGTCCTCACACTTTGAGGACAATAGACATGTTTTCCATTTCAGTCTTTTATTTCAGTTTTAGTTTTTCCTGGGACATGTCCCAGCAACTCTAGTTAGTTAGAGACTTTCTCAGACATATTTTTAGATTCAGCTTTAGAATTTGAGTGATTGTTTAGTATCACTTAACACTAACAAGTTTATTATATATTAAGATTTGTATTGGTATTTTCCATTTTTCAGTTATCTCATGATTTAAGTTGTTGCATAGTATCTTTTTTTCCGTATTTATAGTATGCTTATGATATGCCAGCTCAGGGTTAGCTTGGGGTCACTCGTGATCCTAGGTCCCGTATTTACGCCAAGGGGATAGCCTCGGGGCGTGTCACTTTTCCCATCAATACACAAAGATTCATGAATAAAATTGGTAAATCTTAATATTTCTTGTTTTTACTAAGATTAAATGTCTTACAAAATTATTTTTAGAAAGAACCAAATAGAGATCATTAATTTAGTGATAGATACTACTAAAAGTATTGAATTAGCTATGGGATTTGTCGGTAATCCCTAACTAATTCATCACTAAAAACCTCCTTGTTAATTCATGAATTTTCTTATATTTTTTTTGCGCTAATCCGTAGCTAAAAATAATTAGCATGAAATTTTATTGTTCAGCTATAAAATTTCATCCAGCTTAATTCCCTATTTTCTAGTAGGTTAATATACTCTTAGACCATATCTCATCAAGGATGAACGACAACTTTAAGATCAATACATACTCGAAAAAAACAAAGATGTGGTCAATTTCATAAATTATCATATAATTATGACTTCCCAACTAAAATCATATAACTATGGAAATTTCATGAAAAAGTAATCAGAAAATGCCTACTTAATTAACTTACACAAAGTCATGTTGCCGAAATTTGCAACTTTAATTTTTCACTCTACATAAATAATCTAACTTTTTTTGTTTACTAGTTTTTGCTTGTCTACTTGAGACTGTATTTTCATTATATCATTAGATTGAGCTTAGAGATTGAAATCCAATCTTATAGTTCCAATATAACCATTCTTAAGCGACGTAAATGTTTAAATACTAATTCTAAACTTTAGGCTCTAAACCCTGCATGTTCTTTTTATCATGAATTTAAGTTATTTTTATCTGACTTGAATCATCATAAACTGTAACTTATGTGAAAGAGATAAACATGACTTACTAGGAATTGGATCAATAGGCTCAGGGGCATGCTCCGTATCCGCTGCAAGAGAATCCGCTATTTGACACATATATTGCTCTAGTCACGCAACCAAGCGAAAAAGGTGATTCTCTTGAAGCATGAATTCTTTTGTCCATGAATCCTCCTTTCATTTGTTACGAGACTAGAGCGAATAGTCTCTTGCACTAGGGACTAGAAATTCATGTCTCTCTCCTTCACTTCAAACACAACCTATGATGATTCAAGTCAGACAAAAGATAACTAAACTTAATGATAAAAAGAACATGTAGGGTTTAGAGCCTAAAGTATAGGATTAGTTTTTAAACATTGATGTGGCTTGAGAATGATAATATTAATATAAGATTGTATTATATTCATGATGTAGGTTCAGGTCCTTAGCATTCACATCACGCATAGATCGGTTCCCAATCCATACTCAACAAAATTAGGGGTGAGTCCTCATACATTGAGGACAATAGACATGTTTATTTCTGTTTCAGTTTTGATGAGGACATGTCCCAACAACTCTAGTTAGTTAGAGACTTTTTCAGACATAGTTTTAGATTTAGCTTTAGCATTTGAGTGAATGTTCAGTATCACTTAACACTTAGAAGTTTAATGTATATTCAGATCAGTATTGGTATTTCCCATCTTCCAGTTCTCTCATTATTTAAGCTTCTGCATAGTATCTTTTATTCAGTTGTTTTAGTATGCTTAAAATATGCCAGCTCAGGGTTAGCTTGGGGTCACTCGTGATCCTAGGTCCCGTGTTTTTGACAAGGGGTATAGGCTTTGGGGCGTGGTACTTGTCCCATCAATACACACAAAGACTCATGAATAAAATTGGTTAATCTTAATATTTCTTATTTTTACTAAGATAAAATGCCTTATGAACTTATTTTTAGAAAGAACCAAATAGAGATCATTAATTTAGTGATCGATACAACTAAAAACATTAAATAGCTATGGGATTTTTTGGTAATCCCTAACTAATTCATCACTAAAAACCTCCTTGTTAATTCATGAATTTTCTTATATTTTTTTTGCGCTAATCCATAGCTAAAAATAATTAGCATGAAATTTTATTGTTCAGCTATGAAATTTCATCCAGCTTAATACCCTATTTTCTAGTAGGCTAATATACTCTTAGACCATAGCTCATCAAGGATGAACGACAACTTTAAGATCAATACATACTCGAAAAAAACAAAGATGTGGCCAATTTCATAAATTATCATATAATTATGACTTTCCAACTAAAATCATATAACTATGGAAATTTCATGAAAAAGTAATCAGAAAATGCCTACCTAATTTACTAACACAAAATCATTTTGCCGAAAAATGCAACTTTAATTTTTCACTCTACATAAATAATCTAACATTTTTTTGTTTACTCGTTTTTGCTTTTCTACTTGAGACTGTGTTTTCATTATATCATTTGATTGATCTTGGAGAGAATAATCCAATCTTATAGTTACAAAATAAAAATTCTTAGGCTACGTCAAACTTTAGGCTCTACAACCTACATTTCTTTTTATCATACATTTAAGTTATTTTTATGTGACTTGAATCATCATGGACTGTGATTTATGTGAAGAGAGATACATGACTTACTAGGAATTGGATCAATTCGCTCAGGGGCATGCCCTCGTATCCGCTGCAAGAGAATCCCCTCTTTGACACATACATTTCTCTAGTCTTGTAACCAAACGAAAAAGGGGATTCTCTTGAAGCATGGATTTTTCTGTCCATGAATCTACCTTTGATTTGTTGCGGGACTAGAGTGAATCTTTCTTGCTCTAGGGTCTAATATATGTGTCAAAGAGTGTATTCTCTTGCAGCGGATACGGGACATGCCCTTGAGCCTATTGATTCAATTCTTAGAAAGTCATGTCTCTCTCCTTCACTTAAAACACAACCTATGATGATTCAAGTCGGAAAAAAATAACTAAACTTAATGATAAAAAGAGCATGAAGGGTGTAGAGCATAAAGTCTACGATTAGTATTTAAACATTGACATAGCTTAAGAATGATTATACTAATAAAGATTGAATTGTAGTCTAATCTCAATCTAACTAAAGAAAGCATAACTATATAATCAAAACACCATCTCAAGTAAAACAGAAAAAAGAGTAAACATGGAGTTATATTATTTTTATACATAATAATATTCTATAATATTTTCATGATACTCCTATAATCCACATTAAGTGTAATTTTTAAGGCAAAAGACACCTATTAAGAGAAATTCATCAAACTTAGAAAAAAAAGAGGACGAAATAGGCGACCAAAACCCTTCCAAAAGCGCAACATGTTTTCTTCAGTTCCAACTCCTAAATTGAAGGATTTCTTCGTAGATTTCGTCACCAGGTATGTGGGATTTCACTAGTTGGTTACTTTCACCCATTAGGTCCCTAGAATTCAGCCAGATTCTTGATTCATGTATCTTGCTTAAGCCTAAAGTTTGTAAAACCTTAGAAATTAGTTGTGATTTAGTTATTAGAGTATTCCTAATTAGATTACTTGTTTTTGTGGAATCTTTGCTTACTTCTTTGCATGAAACTCAGAATCCTAGTTGTGTAGAGTCTTTTAGTTTATGAATGATACATGCTAGGTCAGTTAAACAGTTATACATGCATCATTATTCGAATGTTACATTATCAGTTTATCATTGTTATATTCTCAGATTTGCATGTTAGTATTTTGATTTATTTAGTATTTCAGTTATGTGTGTTAGATATACATATTCAGTTTGGAGTACGCTTAGAACCGAGTGTACCAGGTTTTAGTGTACCCTTATAGTCCCAGAACTACGTACCCCATAGGTTAAGTTCCCTCTATGGGCATTAGTTTTAGTGATCACCCCATACATGCCTTTATACCCCTGGCAAGGTATATCGGTTCCTTCAATGTGGTGTATGCATTAGACATCACGGATAACTCATGTGGTGGTTATGTCGGCTATTAATGGCTCCCATAGTCAGACTCTAATGTATTTGACCAGGTTTTTAGTTATACTTCAATATTCAGTCTCATCATGTTCCTCTTGCAATAATTCATGCATAATCCTTATTGAATGATTTTTCATGATTTCAAATCAAAAGTACTAAAATCAAAATTTTGAACATACACACATAAAATGTAACGAAGGGAATGGTTCCCTTGTTATAGTTTGAATCAAAGGAGTCTTCATGGAAAAAGTGAAATTAGGATAATTGTTAGCCCCTATATCGAGTTGTTGTAGATCAATCCATTCTTTTGGTGTTGTAGTTGTTAGATGGATAAATTGAGTTGTTTGAATGGGATGTAAGTACAACTATTGGTTACCATTTTGGTTCATGATTATGACCTGATTATCTGGTTTTCTTGGTGATTAGTTTGAAAATCTAAAGAGAAAATTATGATAAACCATTAAAATTTGTCATGTCAGGAGCAAAAAGTTTATCAAAAGAATTCCAAACATCATTTAAAGAAGTCTTCAAGTATAACTTAGTAGCTACAACATTGTCAGGTTTATTAATATTACAACTTCTTAAAACCGCACTTATATCCTAATCATGATCACCCATTTTAAATCTATATAAAATGATATCTAGTTAAATGTAAAAAAATAAGAATGAGCTTATAAGAGAAACTAATAATGTTTTCTGCTAAACTAGAGAGAGAAAAATGATCCAAAGAGGGGGTTTTCTAATGGAGGAAGTAGATGATCAAAGAAACGTTTAGTGGGTATGACATTATAACTCAAAGGTTGAGATGAAGAAAAGTGAACCAATTTCGAAATACATAGAGAAAATTATAGGGCTATCTACCTACCCCGGCACATCCATATTTACTTTACAGTTAATGCACAGTAAATATTTTTTTCTATTTTAGAATGAGTGGGAATAGAAACAAAAAAAATGTCAAAGATTATAATGTGTACCTTTTTTTTTAAGATCATACATCTCATATCATATTGTAACAACTCGAAAGCACCCCCTAGTCGTAACATGGAGTATTCAATCTCAAAGAGATCTTATACAAGCCCGTAGCATTCATCCATCACATAGGTAATAGAAAATATGGAAAAATTTAAATGTTTCTTTAAAATATAACTTGAAAGGTATTTCATAGAAGCGGAAGTCTTTCTAACATTATTGTCTCAAACCATCTATGCATGACATCAATAAAAGTCTTTGGACTCAGCCCACATAAAGTCTAAAATATAAAAGTAAATGTCATAAAGGTAAATAGATATTGTCCTCGAAGCAATGAGGACTCACAAAGATCTTCAATCTTCTAAATTTTTGAAACTCTAGCCTCCAATAGCAACTCAAAGCTCCAACTCTACATTTGGTTAGAATGTAGGCAATATGTGTTAGTACAAAAGTACAAAGTATGAAAGCTAACATAACATAATAAGAGTATCTCAAATGGTTAGTCAACATAAGACATAACCATAATTTCATACTTCAACCATTTGTCTTTTATACTCAAGTGAACTACGTCCCAAGCCACCTCCAAGAATACTTGTGCAAGTTCAAGGTAGCTGTAACAACCCTAAAAATGAATAAGATAAATACTTAAGGTGTCAAGAATGCTTGCGATTAGACCAAGGTCCACACAAATTGATACGCGTAGAACCAGACCTCAAAACCCTTACTACGACCAAGCCAACTAATTTGGGGAGTTAATTGAATACTAAAAATCAAAGAGGCCGTGGGCGTTTGATCCCACAACCTCTTGGTTTGGGCGAAAATGAGCAAAGTGATGTTAATGAAAAATAAAAAGGGGTTGTGGGGGTTCGAACCCACAACCCTTCGGCCAACCTAAGGGAAAAACTAAGTAGAAAATTAATGATACGATGTTAATGTTGGGATTTAATTTAGAGTTCTAATTTTATGAATATTAGAAATAAAATCAATGAAAAATATAAATGATATCCAAGTGATTCAAACTTGAGTTTCCTTGCCAAATCTTCCGTATTGATACATAAGTCATACGTGAACAAGATATCCAGGAATAATGCCACCTACTTAGATCAAAATCAAGATCTTGGCATATATACGAGATACATAAGTCTTGTACTACATAATCTTATGAATGTATGAATCACTTAACGAATTTTGAATGAAGCCTCATGGCTTGTGTGTATAGACTCGTAAGTCTAGCATACGTTTTAAAGAAGTGAACCTAAGGTGTATGTAATGAAATGACGAAACCTAGAAGGGTTAAGTAAGAGTGTGAAACACACAAATGGCCAAGTATATTGTCATATGATGAAATGAACATTCACGTAAAATGGGGTGAGTAATTATGAAGAGCAAATGTGCTAATGTTAGCGAATGTGGTGACAACATGATATGAGGCTAATGTATATGATGAGATCAATCTCAAATGAGCCTAAGTAAATGTTACCAAAACGTACTCACCAATGAGAGTGTAAGATAATGAGGAGACCAGTCTCTATGAACACTCTAATGAAAGTATTGATATTAACACACTTAATACTAATGATGAGATGAGAAATCATCTAATGAGCTATGATGTCCTCATACTAGAAGCCATCTTCCATGGAGTTGAATGAAATGGAACTTTATACTGAGCACCGATAGGCTAGCTATGAGCGGAAATGCCTTCTTTTGGGAAGGGCGGAGTTTTACATAACTCTCATGAGATGAGACTGTCCGGCTTGCCGGTTATGGGTCTCCTTATATCTCCTAGTCTTCAAACCTATACTGCCAATATAGGGATCTGGCGGGGTTAAATTCCCATGTACGCTAGCATGTTTATGGGTCACCTTGGTCGGTGATTCCACCTCTTTTCGGTGTGGGGGAGACACTGGATTTCATGATGCTCACATGATCTATGTCGGTTAAAGTTAAAGTTCCCAATGAACGAATGAGGCCAGCCTCAAATGATGCACATAATGAAATGAATGATACCAAAGGTGTTAGGATAGGATAATCAAAAGGTGCGTTAGATTCAAGTACTGACATTAGGTCATTCGTGGTCATTGCACAAAGAACCTAATTTAAGTCTTAGACTACATCCTAGGTATAGCTGGTGGTTAAACTGGCCTATGAATGAAATGAAATGGAGTACGTATGAATGAACGAAGCAGACTCTGTGTTTGCTAATAAAAACTCCCTAGTTGAGGTCCCATCTGTTGAGCCCTCCTTTCTGGGATGTCTTAATGTTAAGTCATGATTCCAAGGTCTCATGGCATATGAATGAATGTTATTAAGAAGTTATGTGCTACATGCAAAAATGTGCTATATGCTATATGATATGTGCTATGTGTAAATGTTATGTGCTGTGTGCAATGTGAAAAGTATGATGATGTATGTTATTCTCATGGCATAACTTTCCTATTCCAAATCTAGAAAGCTCACAAACTTTCCTAATCCAAATTTGGAAAGCTCATTGACTTTCCTAATCCAAATTTGGAAACTTTCCTAATCTCAATTTGGCAAGTCCACTGATTTGACTTCCAAAAATCATATTGTTAGGGAAGAGCTATTCTTTCTTATGCATGTCCTTGGTGTGTGCTTGCATATACCCATACTTAGTACAAGTGTGTACTAACCCTATACAACTATACTATTTTAGGTGCAGCTACAGGTGGACGATAGAGCTACATGATCATTGTTGCAGTTATCCGGACGTCTAGCATTCATCCGGAGTTGGTAGGTCCTCATGCTTCCGAGGATGCTACTGTTTTATATTCTAGATTAGTTTTAGAGTTGAGCTAGTGGAGCATGTTCCACTAACGTTTCTTTCCTGTTCTTATTCAGACTATGTATTGGTGCCATTTTGGCAATTATACACTTAATAAGAATTGAACTATTTCTATTAGTTGCTTATCTCTTAATGTTAGATGGTTGATGGTGAAAAATTACGTATTAATGAGAATGTTTATATAAGTATGATAAGAATCAAGAAGTTTCAAATTTTCCGCTATAATTAACCTAAGTGAAGTAAGAATGATGTAAGTAGGCTTGTCTGCAACCTCTGAGAGGTCAACGACGCCAGTCTCATCTGGGGTCTAGATTCCAGTCGTGACAAAGTTGGTATCAGAGCACTAGGTTAAATTCCGATAATATCGAGTTCATATCAACCACATTGAGTAGTTTCTAAGTCATGGTAGTGAAGTGCACCACTATTCTGGATTAGAGACTACATGATGCATAGGAAAATTTCCCTTTTTCTGATCTTATCGTGCTTCTCCTAAAGTTTAATTTCTTGCTGTTATGAGCGTGTCTAACATCAATCTTTGTTGTTCTCAGAGAATGAATACTAGGAGGACTATTGGTCAGAAGAGAGGAGGTGCAGCTGCTGGGGGCAATCAGGTTCCACCCCAGGCTTCAGCTGAAGGAGTGGTTGTGCCAGTTAACCCAGCTGGGTTGACTGATGCTGAGGTGAGAGCATCTCTGGCCTAGATGGCATAGGCCATTACTATACAGGCCCAGGATATGACTGCCCAGGTTAAACGGCAGGATGTTCAGAGGGAGAACCCACCGGTTCGTAGCATGGCTGACAGACTGAGAGGCTTCACGAGGATGAATCCTCCTATTTTCACAGGGTCTAAGACTTCAGAGGACCCCAAGGAGTTTGTGGATGAGGTGCATAAGATTCTGGTGGCTATGGGGGCCACAGATATTAAGAAGGCTGAGCTGGCTTCCTATCAGCTCAAGGATGTGGCACAAACTTGGTGCAAGATGTGGCAGGATAGCCAAGCTTTGGGCGGAGTTCCAGTCACTTGGGAGCTGTTTAAGACAGCCTTTCTGGAGAGATTCTTTCCCAGAGAGATGAGAGAAGCCAAGGTTGAGGAGTTCATCAACCTTAAACAAGGCTCTATGACGGTCAGGGAGTATTCCCTGAAGTTTGTTAAGCTATCAAGGTATGTTACTTTCCTTAGTATTTAATAGCAAGGATGAGGAAAGTACTGAGCTTTGTTGAAATTATCCAGGTATGCTACTTCCATGGTTTCGAACAGCAGGGATGAGATGAGCAGGTTCCTCACAGTAATCAATGGAGACCTGCAGGAGGAGTGTCGGTCTGTGATGCTCCATGATAATATGAACCTTTCCAGGTTGATGGTGCATGTCCAGCAGTTGGAGGACAGCCGCAAAAAGAGGGGTATTCGTGATGCTAGGAGGCCTAAGCCTCAAGATCAGGCATGTCCCAGCCATAGAGGCCACAGAAACAACTTTGGCGTCCGTGAGCAGCCAAGGTTTAAGAAGGGACTCTCCCACCAAGGGGAGTCAAGTTCATCCAATGGTCGCTATGATAGAGATTCCGAGTCCAGAGATAAGAGAAACAAGGGAATAGATACACCTAAGGAAAGGCAACCTTGCAGGAAGTGTGGTAAACTGCATGGAGGAGAGTGTATGATGGGCTCTAACGCTTGTTACAGTTGTGTAAAACCAGGTCACATGGTGAAGGATTGTCCGAATATGAGAAGTCAAGAACAAGGGAAGGAGAGAGTTCAACCTAATGGTCCAAAATGAAGAGGCTCCAAGGAGGCAACGATTCTTCGCACTCAAGTCTAGGGGTGCAGGGGAAGGCACTTCTGATGAAGCCTCGGGTGCGTAGCCTTAATTAGTCTTTCATATATTTGACTGTGTATGGTTGTTATGCAGTAGTATGAAGTTAATATGTTTGAGTCATCATGTTGGTTGCTGATTTGTATGACTTATATGGTGACTTATGTTGTATGCTTTAATGAGACTAGTTTATGAAAGAATTCATTAGTCTATTAATGTGAAGCTACTAGTAGGTTTCAAGGATGGGCACCATCATGTTAATATGTGAATCAGATATTCACCAATGGAAGTATTGAAGTACCTATGTATGTGTACGTTCTATAAATGACTTATTTATTGTAATTAAAGAGTAATGTCATTCGGGGATGAATGTTCCTAAGGAGGGGATAATGTAACAACCCTAAAAATGAATAAGATAAATACTTAAGGTGTCAAGAATGCTTGCGATTAGACCAAGGTCCACACAGATTGATACGCGTAGAACCAGACCTTAAAACCCTTACTACGACCAAGCCAACTAATTTGGGGAGTTAATTGAGCTTGAAAAGGTTGGAACCAACCATGTGAGGCTCACAAAAATGAAGATTTAATCGAAAGAGTCTTTATCGGACTTAAAAGAGGAAATTTTAAGTTTTGAGGGTCCAGGGGAAAAATGGTCTTTTTCAGGCCAAGGATAATATTGTAATTACCCTGAGGAATTAATTAATTAATTAATTAATTTAATTAAAAAGAGCAATTCGTGTTGGGGCGACCCGAAGTGACCCATTTTCGCAAATGGGGTGTCACTCGGGTTCGAGCCCCACTAGAAGCATCAAATTAAGGATTTAATTGTTGATTAAAAATCTGATTTTTTCAAGGGCAAAATGGTCCTTTCACTAAGCTAATTAAATCAGGTTTTTATTTAATTTAATAAGGAGTCCTAGTTTGACTAATTCCCAAACTAAAACTCCTATTATTTGACTATCTCTCTCTCACGATCTCTCTCACGTTTCCTCATTCTCTCTCACGTTAGTTCTGCCAAAAACAACAAAGAACTGAAGAAATATTAAAAGTTCTTCACGCTTGAAGAACTCACAAGAATTTTTAAGGAAAAAACAAAGTAATCAAAACGTCAAGGCAAAGAGAAGTTGTCCGTCGAGTGGTGTGGACGTTGAGGAAGCTTGGGCTGATTTTGGAGAGGATTTTGGGCAGCAAATTCACGTTTGAACAAGCAAATTAAGGTATGGGTTTCTTATCTCTTGGTCTCTTTCCCAAGAGGCCCCTTACGATTCAAGATATTCACTCCGAAACTAAGGTTGTTCCCCGTTGCATGTCCTTGTCACTAGCTCCCAAATAATTTCGTAGGTTGGGTATTTTGTGCTGGTAGATTTAGGCATGTATGATGTTTTTGTATTGAAAGTGAATATGTGTATGTGCGTGAAATCACAAAGATGACAATCAAGGTGTGATCGGAAAAGGAGGTGTGTGTGTTTGCACGTTTGGCAGTGTGTTTTTGTCACGTTTTGGGGACGTGTAAGACATGTATTTCTTGTATTTTATGTGTTAAAATTATGCACAAAGTGATGTTCATTGTGATGAAATGTGGTTGATTGAATAACAATCTTTTAGCCAAATAAATCTATAAAAGATACACTTAAAAACGTGTTAAAATGATGTGTGAATGCACTCTATGAATCAAGTGAAAACGTGGATAAAAAATGAGTTGAAAAGTGACCAAAATTTCCAGCAACTAAGTACTATTAATTTTAGACTAAAGATTAACAAAGAGATCTGGAAATTTAATACCTTTTTAAAGAGGTGAGGCCACCAGGATTCGAACCTGTGACCTCACCCTTGGCTACTGGATTTTGCGACAAGGGAAAAGAAAGAGGGGGCTGGGGGAATCGAACTCGCGAACTGGAGGAGAAAGAGGAGAAAAATAATTAAACAATAAATGGGAGGCGTGGGATTCGAACCCACGACCTCCAGGCACGCGCGAAAGGGGAGAAAATAAAGAAAAGAAAACGTGAGGCGTGGGAATCGAACCCACGACCTCAAGGCTGGAAAAAAAAGGAGAAGGCAAAAATGAATTAAGAAACAAAGTGAGGATGTGGGGGTTCGATCCCACAACCTCACTGCCAAGGCACCTAGTTAAGGAAGATTTAATTAAAAATAAGATAGGAGGTTGTGGGTGTTCGAACCCACAACCCCCCAAGCCTCTAGCGAAATTAAGTTAAAAATAAGGAGGCTGTGGGGGTTCGAACCCATAACCTCCCTATTCCAGCGAATTAAATACTAAAAATCAAAGAGGCCGTGGGGGTTTGATCCCACTACCTCTTGGTTTGGGCGAAAATGAGCAAAGTGATGTTAATGAAAAATAAAAAGGGGTTGTGGGGGTTCGAACCCACAACCCTTCGGCCAACCTAAGAGAAAAACTAAGTAGAAAATTAATGATACGATGTTAATGTTGGGATTTAATTTAGAGTTCTAATTTTATGAATATTAGAAATAAAATCAATGAAAAATATAAATGATATCCAAGTGATTCAAACTTGAGTTTCCTTGCACAATCTTCCGTATTGATACATAAGTCATACGTGAACAAAATATCCAGGAATAACGCCACCTACTTAGATCAAAATCAAGATCTTGGCATATATAGGAGATAAATAAGTCTTGTACTACATAATCTTAGGAATGTATGAATCACTTAACGAATTTTGAATGAAGCCTCATGGCTTGTGTGTATAGACTCGTAAGTCTAGCATACGTTTTAAAGAAGTGAACCTAAGGTGTATGTAATGAAATGACGAAACCTAGAAGGGTTAAGTAAGAGTGTGAAACACACAAATGGCCAAGTATATTGGCATATGATGAAATGAACATTCACATAAAATGGGGTGAGTAATTATGAAGAGCAAATGTGCTAATGTTAGCGAATGTGGTGACAACATGATATGAGGCTAATGTATATGATGAGAGCAATCTCAAATGAGCCTAAGTAAATGTTACCAAAACGTACTCACCAATGAGAGTGTAAGATAATGAGGAGACCAGTCTCTATGAATACTCTAATGAAAGTATTGAGATTAACACACTTAATACTAATGATGAGATGAGAAATCATCTAATGAGCTATGATGTCCTCATACAAGAAGCCAGCTTCCATGACGTATGAGTTGAATGAAATGGAACTTTATACTGAGCACCGATAGGCTAGCTATGAGCGGTGATGCCTTCTTTCGGGAAGGGCGGAGGTTCACGTAAGTCTCATGAGATGAGACTGTCCGGCTTGCCGGGTATGGGTCTCCTTATATCTCCTAGTCTTCGAACCTATACTGCCAATATAGGGATCTGGCGGGGTTAAATTCCCATGTACGCTAGCATGTTTTTGGGTCACCTTGGCCGGTGATTCCACCTCTTTTCGGTGTGGGGGAGACACTGGATTTCATGATGCTCACATGATCTATGTCGGTTAAAGTTAAAGTTCCCAATGAATGAATGAGGCCAACCTCAAATGATGCACATAATGAAATGAATGATACCAAAGGTGTTAGGATAGGATAATCAAAAGGTGCGTTAGATTCAAGTAATGACATTAGGTCATTCATTGTCATTGCACAACGAACCTAATGAAAGTCTTAAACTACATCCTAGGTATAGCTGGTGGTTAAACTGGCCTATGAATAAAATGAAATGGAGTACGTATGAATGAACGAAGCATACTCTGTGTTTGCTAATGAAAACTCCCTAGTTGAGGTCCCATCTGTTGATCCCTCCTTTCTGGGATGTCTTAATGTTAAGTCATGATTCCAAGGTCTCATGGCATATGAATGAATGTTATTAAGAAGTTATGTGCTACATGCAAAAATGTGCTATATGCTATATGATATGTGCTATGTGTAAATGTTATGTGCTGTGTGCAATGTGAAAAGTATGATGATGTATGTTATTCTCATGGCATAACTTTCCTATTCCAAATATAGAAAGCTCACAAACTTTCCTAATCCAAATTTGGAAAGCTCATTGACTTTCCTAATCCAAATTTGGAAACTTTCCTAATCTCAATTTGGCAAGTCCACTGATTTGACTTCCAAAAATCATATTGTTAGGGAAGAGCTATTCTTTCTTATGCATGTCCTTGGTGTGTGCTTGCATATACCCATACTTAGTACAAGTGTGTACTAACCCTATACAACTATACTATTTTAGGTGCAGCCACAGGTGGACGATAGAGCTACATGATCATTGTTGCAGTTATCCGGACGTCTAGAATTCATCCGGAGTTGGTAGGTCCTCATGCTTTCGAGGATGCTACTCTTTTATATTCTAGCTTAGTTTTAGAGTTGAGCTAGTGGAGCATGTTCCACTAACGTTTCTTTCCTGTTCTTATTCAGACTATGTATTGGTGCCATTTTGGCAATTATACACTTAATAAGAATTGAACTATTTCTTTTAGTTGCTTATCTCTTAATGTTAGATGGTTGATGGTGAACAATTACGTATTAATGAGAATGTTTTTATAAGTATGATAAGAAACAAAAAGTTTCAAGTTTTCCGCTAAAATTAACCGAAGTGAAGTAAGAATAATGTAAGTAGGCTTGTCTGCGACCTCTGAGAGGTCAACGATGCCAGTCTCATCTGGGGTCTAGATTCCAGTCGTGACAGTAGCATCCCATACTACTACCTAAGCTAAGTACCTTTTTGGTCATTCTTGGTCATAGCCCACCTTCATACTTAAGTAGAGCACTATACCCCTAGGTCACCTCAAGGCACACTTGTGCAATGCATGTGGGGTATCCCATTGTACTTCACACACTAAGCATATCTTGAAGTCACCTTGTTCATGTGTTACCCCCTCTTAAGTGTCACTAAGGACCTACTTTCATATTTTACAAGGAACTATCATCTTAAGTCAATCTTAACATGGAAGGCATCTATATCCACTACTCAAGCTAGACATACTTCATAAGAGGACATTTTATAAGTAGATTCAAGTCATAATTGTGCCATGTATGAATGCCGTACCATTCTACCATTCACACTAAGTACTCATTTAGGCTAGCTTACTCAATGTTAACTATCTCTCATACTAGTGTATCAATAATAGCATACTATCATACTAGACATAACTATTATGGAAAACATCATATCATGCTATCCAAGCTATCATAGGAAGTTTATAAGTATACGCACCTAGCCACCATGCACCCACTCATCAAGATGTAATATATCCATAGGGGATTATAAATCGTTAACCCTAAGCTACCATGAGTAATCTAACACAAGCTATTCTATAAATTTCACCTTGAATGCAATCCAAGCTACCATTAGGACAGTATAAGTCATCTATCCTAAAAATACCATGAAATGGTTTTGGCCTAACCAAGTCAAGCTATCCTAAGTCATTCTGATCATGCTACTTCAAGCTATCCTTAGGAGAGTTTCATTCCTCAATCCCAAGCTGCCATGGGAATCACCATCCCCAAGCTTCCGTGAGATTTACTATCTCAAGCTACAATGAGATTTACTATATGAAGTTACCATGAGACTTACCATCTCAAGATTCCAACCTTGGTCTTGTTTTAGTAAGACAAGCTTTACATGAAGGAAACACATGTCTCAACATCAAGCTATTCTAGTCTAACTTTCTTTGATTCATTTAAGGTTATTAGGTCAACCTAGAATCCTTCTATTTGAGAGAACTTGCTTCTCCTAGCTTGTTCATATCTAAATGTATAAGAGAAAGAGAATACTCGATCAAGATCACACAAATTTATTATGTGATATCACACAAATAGGGATTTGGGGGTAAAGTCAATATGAGCAGATCTTTATTGAGTATTCACTTTCTGTTATATACTTAGCTATGAACAAGCTAGGAGAAGCAAGTTCTCTCACATAGAAGGATTCTAGGTTGACCTAATAACCTAAAATGAATCAAAGAAAGTTATACTAGAATAGCTTGATATTGAGACTTGTCTTTCCTTCATCTAAATCTTGGCTTATTAAAATAAGACCAAGGTTGTAAGGTTGAGATGATAAGTCTCATGGTAGCTTGAGATAGTAAATCTCATAGTAGCTTGAGATAGTAAATCTCACGGAAGCTTGGGGATGGTGATTCCCATGGTAGCTTGGGATTGAGGAATGAAAATCTCCTCAAGATAGCTTGAATTAGCATGATTAGATTTCCTTATAATAACTTGACTTGGTTAGGCCAAAACCATTTCAGGGTAGCTTTAGGATAGATGACTTATACTCTCCTAATGGTAGCTTGGCTTGCATGCAAAGTGAAATTCATAGAATAACTTGAGTTAGATTACTCATGGAAGCTTAGGGTTGAGGATTTATACTCCCTTATGGATAGATTATATCATGATGAGTGGGTGCATGGTAGCTAGGTGGATATACTTACAACCTTCCTATGATAGCTTGGATCACATGATATGATGTTTTCCATGGTAATCAGGTCTAGTATGATAGTATGCTATTCTTGATAGACTAGTATGAAAGATAGTTAACACTGATTAATATAGCCTATATGAGTACTTAATGTGATTGATAGAATGGGATGTCATTCATACATGGCACAAGTATGACCTGAAGCTACTTATGAAATGTCCTCTTATGAAGTATGCCTACCTTGGGTAGTAGCTATAGTTGCCTTTCATGTTAAGATTGACTTAAGATGATAGTTGCTTGTCAAATATGAAAGTAGGTCCTTAGTGACACTTACAAGGGGGTAACACGTGAATAGGGTGACTTCATGATATGCTTAGTGTGTGAGGTAGAATGGGATGCCCCACATGCATTGCACAAGTGTGCCTTGAGATGTCCTAGTGGTATAGTGCTCTACTTAAGTATGAAGGTGGGCTATGACCAAGAATGACCAAAGAGAGGTACTTAGCTTAGGTAGTAATATGTGATACTACCTTGGCCTTGCACAAGTATACTTGGAGGTGGCTTGGGACGTAGTTCACTTGAGTATAAAAGACAAATGGTTGAAGTATGTAATTATGATTATGTCTTATATTGACTTGTTATGATATGATGCTTATGTTATTACCTCTTATGCTTATGTCTTATGTTGTCTAACCATTTGAGATGCTCTTATAATGTTATGTTAGCTTCCATACTTAGTACCTTTGTACTAACGCATATTGCCTACATTCTAACCAAATGTAGGGTTGGATCTTGGAGTTGCTATTTGAGGCTAGAGTTTCAAGAATTTAGAAGATTGAAGATCCGTGTGAGTCCTCATAGCTTTGAGGACAATATCCATTTACCTTTATGCAATTTACTTTTATGTTTTAGACTTTATATGGGCTGCGTCCCATGACTTTTATTCATGCCATTCATAGATGGTTTGAGACAATAATGTTAGAAAGACTTCCTGTTTTATGAAATACTTTCCGAGTTATGTTTTAAAGAAAGTTTTAAATTCTTGTATATTTTTTAATGACTATGTGAAAAATGAATGCTAAGGGCTTGTATAAGATCTCTTCGAGATCGAATACGCCATGTTACGACTAGGGGGTGCTCTCGAGTCATTACAATATGATATAAGATGTATGATATTAAACAAAAGGTACACATTATAATCTTTGACTTCTCTTTTGTTGCTAATACCACTCACTCTAAAATAGAAAAAAATATTTATTGTGCATAAACTATAAATTAAATGTGGATGTGCCGGGTAGGTAGATAGCCATTTAATTTTCTCTATATATTTTCGAAATTAGTTCACTTTTTTTCATCTCAACCTTTGAGTTGTAATGTCATACCCAATAAACATTTCTTTGATCATCTACTTCCTCCATTAGAAAACCCCCGCTTTGGATCTTTTTGTTCTCTCTAGTTTAGCAGAAAACATCATTAGTTTCTCGTATAAGCTCATTTTTATTATTTATATTTAACTAGATATCATTTTATATAGATTTAAAATGGGTGATGATGACTGAGATATAGGTGTGGTCGTAAGAAGTCGTAATATTAATAAACCTGACAATGTTGTAGCTCCTAAGTTGTACTTATAGACTTCTTTAAATTTGTTTGGAATTCTTTTGAATACTTTTTTGCTCCTGACATGACTAATTTTAATGGTTTATCTGAAATTTTCTCTTTAGATTTTCCAACTACTCACTAGGAAAAACCAGATGATCAAGTCATAATCATGAACCAAAATGGTAATCAACAGTTGTAATTACATCCCATTCAACCAACTCAACTTATCCAACAAACTTCTTTTCCTCCATCACCAACAACAATAGTGTGTGTTCCACCAACAATTACAACACCAAAAGAATGGATTGATCCACAACAACTCGATATAGGGGCTAACAATTATTCTAATTTCACTTTTTCCATGGAGACTCCTTTGATTCAAACTAGAACAAGGTAACCATTCACTTTGTTACATTTTATGTGTGTATATTTAAAATTTTGATTATAGTACTTCTTATTTGAAATTAGGAAAAATTATTCGAAAAGGATTCACATTAATTATTGCATATGAATCAAAAATTTTATTTTAGTACGTTTGATTTGTAAGAGGAAAAATATGGTTCTTTGATACATATATTGCTCCAGTCCCGTAACCAAGTGAAAAAAGGGGATTCTCTTGAAGCATGGATTCTTCTTCCCATGAATCCTTCTTTGCTTTGTTACGGGACTAGATCGAATCGTCTCTTGCGCTAGGGTCTAATATATGTTTCAAAGAGTGTATTCTCTTGCAACGGATACGGGGCATGCCCTTGAGCCTATTGATTCAATTTCTAGAAAGTCATGTCTCTCTCCTTCACTTAAAACACAACCTATGATGATTCAAGTCACACAAAAATAACTAAACTTCATGATAAAAAGAACATGTACGGTGTAGAGCCTAAAGTCTAGGATTAGTATTCAAACATTGATGTAGCTTAAGAATGATTAATTAATATAAGATTAAATTGTAGTATAATCTCAATCTAACTAAAGAAAGCATGACTATATAATGAAAACACCGTCTCAATTAGTAGAAAAGAAAGAATAGTAAACATGGAGTTATATTATTTTGGAAAAAGGGTCTAGTGAACCCTTGTACTTGTGTTAGTTTGTATTGTGAACCCTTCTACTTATCCGTTTGTCATCTGGACCCCTGAACCCATCTACACTCAACATTTTAATAACGTTTTATTACTTGGCTTCC
The DNA here is from genome assembly GCA_016801875.1 of Solanum sitiens. Classification (NCBI taxonomy): domain Eukaryota; kingdom Viridiplantae; phylum Streptophyta; class Magnoliopsida; order Solanales; family Solanaceae; genus Solanum; species Solanum sitiens. The sequence continues at coordinate 545,522 of JABWTJ010000592.1, forward strand.
TTTATGGAAGATACAACCAGAGGTGTGTGATACACACACACCTGAGGAGCGTGATATGTGGTTAAAAGGGTCTAATAGCCACATTAGTGTTTTATAAAGTCATCTTCTTTCCAATTCACATTTAACACCATTATTGAAAAATTTGAGCTTTTTCTTGCCTCTTTTTCGATCTTCTTTCTCCAAATTTCTTGTCCATTTTATTCATCGTTTTACTCCTATTTTATTTCTATGCATTTCCAGTTAATTGTTTGCTTCATTTTGTGGTTGATCTATTGTATCTACATCATCATGAAAGTTGCTTTTCTTAGAATCCTATAATCTAATAAAAATCATGAAACATGTAATTGAAAGCATAAAAAATAGAATCCCCAAAAGATTTCAAGGAAATCAGTATAATCAACTAAAAATCTAAAAATTAAACAAAGACATAAATAGAAGATGAAATCTAGACTAAACAACATACAAATACGAAAATAAGTCACAAAATTTACATAGATTAATTAAAAATCAAACAAAATCAACAAAAATACTCAAACAATTTTGTGGAATGAAGAAAAAAAGAGAAAGAAAAAATGTAGGTATATATAGCCTCACATAGATAGATGTCTAGGTCGACGTTGACACACTGTGCTTTTTTGATTTGGATGAAAGCAAAGACTAATTCCTTGATTGTTGCTGGTGTTTTTTCTTCAATGAAAAGAGTAGAAAATGTTGGGAAAAAAGGTGTAAGGACGATGAAAGAGAAATGAAATAAGATTGTGGGGAAAGTGGTGGGTTTGGTGGCAAAAGGTAAATAAAATCAGAAATGTATTAATTAAATATTATAAAAATGTCAAGATGACATGAAGTGTTATATATATAAACGTGTCATCTTATAATTATTTTAAAAATTACGTGTTATGCATTTGTGGTACACGCATAATTAAAGGGTAAAAAAGGTGTTTAATATGTTGAGTTTAGCTGGGTTCAGGGGTCCAAATGACAAATGAGTAAGTAGAAACATTCACAATACAAACTCATACAAGTACAAGGGTCCACCAGACCATTTTGCCTATTATTTTTACATACAATATTATTCTATAATCTTTTCAAGATACTCCTTATATTCCATATTAAGTGTAATTCTTAAGGGAAAACACACCTATTAAAAAAATATTCAAGAGCATAGGGTAAATCATAATTTCAACTATTGCCTTTTGTGTAATTATAAATATAAGGAAGAATAATGCACAAGTACCCCCTTAGACTATGACCAAAATCTCAAAGACACACCTTCACTAAACTAAGGTCCTATTACCCCCCTGAACTTTTTTTTCTTATAATTTTATGCAGCTTTTGGGATTAAGTGGCATTCAAATATCTCCCACGCGCCTCAATTGCGTGGATTCACGGAGTGTGCCACGTGAGACAGAAGGTGCACAAAATTACAAAAAAATAAGTTCAGGGGGGTAATAGGACTTTAGTTAAGTTAAGGTGTATCTCTGAAATTTCAGTCATAGTTCAGGTGGTACTTGTGTATTTTCCCTAAATATAACTTTGTAAGTGTTGAATTGATCTCCTAGAAGATAGAAAACTTCAATATAAGAAAAGGCATACATGGAAAAAATTTCAAACACCTATGTCGAACTTTGAAAAATTCACCTATTTTTGACAATGAAAAAAGCTTCAAAAATTCACTTAATGTTGAATAGAATGAGTACGTTTCACACACCTTCTATACTGAACAAATCATATTCCAAAAAAACTTTAGGGTTTTTGAATGTTAACTTCTAAAGTACATTTTGATTTATTCATGAAAATATGCATAAATATGGGTCGATCTATTTTTAATCCAATCAATTGGTTATCTAGTTCATTTTTTAAAAGATATTTTTTAGGGTTAGAAAGATGAAATGGCGAACGGGATTACATTGTGGGATATTTAATCTACACCCGGTGAAAATTTATATAGTTAATCAATTAAGCTACTAGATTCTCTAATACGAATATTGGACATTGGATGAGAAATCAAAAGAAAAAGAAAAACCTAGTTGTTTGAATTAAATGCATTATTATTATCGTATATATTCACAAACTACAATATTACTACTCCAAGCATTTGTATTTTTTGCTCTTCTGAGTAGAAGATTATTTAAATTGAAGAAGCAAAAAGATTTAGGGTGTGTTTGGTATGAAGGAAAACATTTCCAAGAAAATATTTTCTAATTTTCTCATGTTTGGTTGGGTCAAATGTTTTGGAAAATATTTTCCAAATCAACTCTTTTTCCTCAAATTTAAAGAAAATGACTTCCCTTCTAAACTTAAGGAAAATATTTTCCAAAACTCTCTTCCAACCTTTGCCCACCCCACCCCACCCTACCGCCCCCAACCCACCCCCTAGCAGCCCCCCACACACCCTACCAACCCCCAACTCACCCCACCCCATCCTACCAGCCCCCAACCCATCCTCTATCAGGCCCCCCCCACCCATACACCCTACCAGCCCCCAACCCACCCCCCTACCAGCCCCCCCAATCGCTAAAAAAATTTAAGTTCAAATTTTAATTTTTTCACCCCTACCATCTTAACCCCCCCCCCCCACACACACCAACGAAAATAATTTAATTTTGTTTTTTAAAATAAAAATCAACTTCAAAAATTATTTTTTACTCTAATAAAAAATAAAAGATATTTCTCAAAAACATATTTCACTCAAAAATCAAACACTGAAATATGTTTTCGGAAAATATTTTCTACTCACCAACTAAACATGAAAAAGTAAATCAAATATCTACTTGTTTTCAAGTTAAACATTTTCAAAGAACATTTTCCGTGAAAAACATTTTCCGTGAAAAACATTTTCCATGAAAAACATTTTCCTTCGTACCAAACACAACCTTAGAGTAAGTTTCTTTTGCTATAAGTCACTATCTACAAAAAGATGATTAACGTTTTTCTATGTTGTATTCATGCAACAAAAACAACTCTTAAAATGAGATAATCCTGAACCTAGATATAACATTATTCAGAGGCAATTTTTTTTTGGCCAAGAAATTTCACCTAAGAAAGCATACTTTAAAATAAATCTCCTTGACCCATATATAATTAAGGATATGAGAGGTTTTACCTTTATTTTTAAAGAATATTTATAGTGCTAGTTTTATGATTTTGTAAATTGTGTGGATATGTGTACGTTAAATTCATTAATAAACTATGATATTTCAAAGAAAGACCATATTGGAAAGAAAGGTTGTCCTTAAGAAGGAATCTTTTTTTGGAATTTGATTATTTTTTGCATGATTGAGATGTTTCATCACAAAGGAAGGTTCATTGATAAATATAATCCAAGACATCAAAAACACATTTGGATCTAAAGAGAGTATGTTGCGGAATTCCTTAATTATTTATTCTTCTGAGTGAATTCCCGTAGAGAGATCAACAACCATCTTAGTTATGACTTATTTCCTCTGAATTCTTCACAAATCTCTTCCCTTACATAGAGGTGAATCCACAATCTTGAGTTTATGGTTATGAAATACTAAAAAGGTCACTTGTTGGATTTTGAAAAGGTAAACATTTCTAGAATCCAAATCTATAAACTCAAGATATGGGATCCGCCTCTATGTAAGCACAATTTTTAATTACAGGGAAGAAGGTTGTGAAGTCTTAAGAAGAAATAACTAAGATGGATGTTGATGTTGATGTTGCTATGGGAATTCACATGGAAGAAGAAATAATAACATAAATCCTCAACAAGCTCTCTTTCGATACAAATGTGTTATGAAGTCTTGGATGACACTGATCAACGAACCTAAATTTATGATGAAACATCTCAATCATGCCAAGAATAACCAAAAATCTCAAAAAAAAATATTTTCTTAATGATAACCTTTCCTTCCAACATGGTCTTTCAGAATTACTTTCAAAAATTCATGCACACATCACTGAAATTAAAATAAAAATAGTTCAAGTTAAACAAAATAACTGAACTTCCTGATAAAAAGAACATGAAGAGTGTATAGTCTTAAGCTTAGGATTAGAGTTTAAACACTGATGTAGCATAAGATTAATTATTTTACTATAATTAAGCTTGGATTGTAGAGCGTAATCTCAATCTAGCTAATGAAACCATGACCATGTAGTGAAAACACCATCTCAAGTAGAAAAAGCAAAAGGAGTAAACAACAAGAGTTATATGATTATTACACATAATATTATTCTTTAATCTTTTCATGATACTCCCTATATTCCTAAGAAGTGTAATTTGTGAGGCAATGCACACCTATTAAGAAAATATTTAAGAACATACTATAAATCATAATTTCCACTAGTATCCTTTGTGACATTAGAAATATAACTTTGTAAGTAGTGGACTCATCTCCTAGCTGGTCCTTAAGAATTTTTGACACAGTCTTCAAAAATATATAAGAAAAGGGAAAATATGAAAAAATATTTCAAAAATATATCTTGGACTTTGAATAATTCAACTATTTAAAACAATGAAAAGAGATTAAAAAATTCAGTTAACGTGAAATAAAATGAGTTTCATGTTTCACGTTCTTGAATCAAATCACATTCCTTTTCCAAAAAAAAAATAAAAAATTTAAGTGTTTTTGAATATTAAATTCTAAAGTAGATTGTGATTTTTCATGAAAATATATATAAATATGGCTCAATACATTTTTAACCCAATCCATTGGTCATGTAGTTCCTTTTTTATTTTTACTTTTAGGTAAGGGAAGATAAAGTTGGGGGAGGCGATAACATAATGTGTTGGCATTTAAGACATTTTATCATCATATATTCACAAATTACAATATTACTACACCAAGCATTTTTATGTTTTTGCTCTTGTGGGTAGAAGAATATTTAAATGAAGCAGAGAGATATAGTGTAAGCTACTTTTGTATTTTATATTATGTATTCATGCGACAATAACAACTTTAAAAATGAGTTAATTCTGACATTACTCAAAGGCAATACTTTTTGCCAAGAAACTCTCATATAAGAAAGAATACTTTAAAATAAATCTCCTTGAACCATATATAATTAAGGATAGGATAGGTGATACCTTTATTTCTAAAGCCATCATATGCAGTAGAGCAAGAAAACATGTCATTGTTGATTAAATTCCAACTAAATTTAATATTCCTCCAATAGCATTCCAGAAACATTCTCTTACCTATATATTATAAAAAACATATTGTACAATTATAATTTAATTCTTTTTATTTCAGCTTAACATAGATTACCAATAACATTTTCAATCCCATGTCACCATAAAAGGATAACACATATTAGGTCAACCCAAAGGCTACGCTTATGTAGAATTCGTTCGTTAAGAGGTTTAAAAAATACTTTCATAAAATGAATCAAAGCTTTATGTAAATGAATTCACATAAGCATAATACTTGGATTGTCTAGATTTGTGTTACGGTTACACAAGATGGAAAACATTGTTTTACTTCTTTAGAGGTGAAGGGTACAATAATCTATCAGAAGTTGAAATAAAAACAATGATTATAGTGAAGAACGCTCAAGATAAGGTGAGGAGAATTCAAGATAAACTTTTAGCCGTGCAGAGTAGAAAAAAAAGTATGCAGATCACAAGTGAGAGAAATAGAATTCCAGACAGGTGAGAATGTTCTTCTCAAGATATCACCCATGAAGGGGGTGATGAGATATGCTAAGAGGGTAAATTGAGTCCTCGCTATATTGGTCCCTTTGAGATTCTTGAACGTGTAGGGCCAGTGACCTATAGATTGGTGCTACCTCCAAATTTTCCGGTCTACATCCTGTATTTCATATGTCTATATTGAAGAGATTTCATGGTGATGGTGACTATATCATTAAGTGGGACTCAATAGTGCTAGACAAGTACCTCCAATATGAGGAGGAACCAATTGCTATTCTTTATTATGATGTTCAGAAGTTGAGGACCAAAGATATTAAGTCCGTGAAAGTTTAATGGAAGCATCGTCCAGTTGAGGAAGATAATTGGGAGACCGAGAAGGATATGCGAGACAAGTATCCACAATTTTTCGTCGAATCAGGTACTACCTTGTTCCTTTTCTAGCCTACCTTTCCTTAGTTTATCACTCAGGGACGAGTGATGGGTAAATTGGTATCTATTGATGAATTATGAACAAGTATATATATTACAGATCGATTTGTGTCAATTATCGTCAAATATATTAAATTTCCTATTCAATTAATTCTTTAGTCATGAGTAAACAACCACACACACACATAGACAGACACAGACACAGACACACACACATATATACAAAAGATAGACTACTATTTGGCTATAAAATAATTAAATTACAACAAATCACTTAATATTATTTAAACTAATCACGTATATTCTATTATATGAGTGTCTCTTTCTTTTTTATTTGTTCGTAAAAACAAATATTATATTAATAAAACTTAATAAGCATCATTACATGGATTGTGATGAAATTGTTGATAGTATGTGGGTAGAGGTGTAATATAGTACATATTACAAAAGACACGAGTAGGAGATTACTTTGTTAGCCTATGAAAAGAGTTCCCTCCTTGTTTGCTTTTTCATTCTTGGACAAAAACAAAGGTTGAACTACCCAGTGCACAAGAAATGATTGCTGATAGATTAGACCCCCTACTTAGCTAGAGCATAAATCACTTGGTTGTCCACTCGATATCTACTCTATCTAGCAGGTTTCCTAGCTACAAAAGTAGTGCCCTGCAATCATTTAAGATGTTAGATAGAGCAGGACAATCATTTTGTAAATAGTGTGTAATTTCCTAACAATCTATATTAATTTATAATTGCATCAACATATTGTCTAATGCAAATTTAGCTCCTATAATAGGTCACATAGCTTGTATGGATCGTTGTACCTTTGAAGATATTCCCCATGAATCTAGATATCCAATTCCCTTCTGTATCACGAATGACTCCTCATATGCCTCATTTTCGTGATTCTATATTGAATGATTCGTCTGTGTTTAGTTCAAATCCTATTGATGGTGGTTTCCATTTAACAAGATTAGTCTTATATTTATGTTGGCCGCACATTATTATTTGTAAAAAATGATTTTTTTTCTCGATGACAATCCATTTTACCATTCAAATACTTTATCGAGATCTAATTTGATGATCATAGTTGCACAATCTCCATTCATTTGTTTGATGTGAGTAATTATTTCTTTAACGATTATAATGTTGTTGGAATTTGATCGCCACTAGGTGGTACAACCAGGAACCCTTTTGGATTTGGAGGGAAACAATTTTATTTCTTCTACTTTGGTTGAGAGTTGTTGTCTGGAAGAACTTAGTGTTAGATTCAGCTTCACCGAGCCTGTTGACTCTATATTTTAGTTTCTAGAAATCTTCCTCTAATATAAGAATAAGGTTGTATTCTTCAATTAGGTCAACCTATTGTTTTGATAGGCTGGAGTTGGAGTAAAATTCGATGATTTTGGATACCCTCAATTCCTCGGAGGAGTTTTTTGTTTTTTTAATTACAAATGTTGCCAAAAGTTTTATCATTCCAGATGGTAACATTTCATTCAAAAGAAGATATTACCTTATATATGTTTGGTCAGTTAAGATAATTGAAGGAGATTAGATTTGGTAACTCGGGGTATGAAGTCCACATGAATTCAAAACAAAATATTTTTTTGTTATGCTTATTTTTGTGTGGGAATAGTGATATTAGAATGGGACAATGATCCTAATGCCTATGAGGTAGGTGGGTACTTGTGAATCTTGATAACTACAAAAACACTTCCCATTTGCTGAAAATTTGTATATTTTTTCAAAAATAAGATTCGGTCTATTTTTATGCACTTATTGAACCACGTATTTGCTACCTTTTAAACCTAAATTAATCATCTCATAGTAACTAACACTACAACAAAATAACTTTTAGCGGCAATAGATAGACACATTAATAAAGAGTATTAAAGTGTTTACCGGCATTAGTTAAGTTCCATTAGATCCAATGTCGCTAAAGCCTTTAGGAACATATACAAAGAGTGCTAGTTACAGCTAAAAATATATATTTAGCAGCAATTATTAATTAATTGCCGCTGAAGCTCATTTTTGATGTAGTGTAATCACATCCCAAAAGTCATTGACCTGAGAATTGATAATAGTCCTGCCTCCAACTTTATCTGTATTGCTCAATAGTTTGTTAATATCATCCCTATTATCTAATGCATCTTAATAGTTGTTCTTAATTGTTTCTAAGTTTTCCCTTAAAATATTTCGTACAATACGTAATAATTTGAGATTATCTTTTGATATGATTTTGGAATGATTGCTATTGTTTAAAAGTGTAGCTTCAGTAGATTGTGATGGTGAAGTAGGAGTTACTGCAAAAGATAAGGTAGAGGTTTTTTAGGGGTTATAGTAGGTAATGGAAGATCCACAAAATTTTTATCATTGGAACTCAATTATGTTCTATTTAAAAGTTATTATATAAAATGGGTTCTTAGTTAATATATTTGAATGAGTTATTAGATATTGTACACAAATAATAGTGTTTATCACAAAAGGCAGTAGGTGCTTAAGCACCCATACTTCATTACATAAGTCTGTCAATGATACTAGGCGTGTAGGTTTTTGTCTGCCGCCTTACTATTTACAATAGTTGTGGCGGAGTTATTTTTATCTCTATTTTTGTTTAATTTAATTATATTGTTGACATCGTTTGTCGTAACATTGGGAATGTATTAGTCTATCTATTGCTTTGAGCTCTTTTTAGGGAATGTTGTGGATTGAGACCCCTTCGAGATGGCTCGGTTTTGATAAGGACTTTTCCTGTATTTGTAGATTTTATAGTCAAGAAACTTACTTGTATTAGCGTCGAATAAATTGACGCTAATACTTTTATCACTTGAGCTAGCATCTAAGGCTGGATGTTTTTCATGATTCCTTTTCTCTGTAAATACTACCAGCTACCACGGTTGGTAGGTGCTTCATCTTGTGTTGGAGTGATGCTCTATTGTGGCTCATTTGTTTATTGGATTTCCCTTTTTGCAAGTGGTATTAGTTTTTCCAAAGACACCACATTTGGTACAAAGTATATATACTATGTCCTTCATAGACAAGGCTTTGTAAGCGGCGACCTAAAAAGATATGATTATTGACTGGTAATCCAATTGATACCTATACAGAAATGTGTGTATATGATCCGCGCAATGCATAGGATGTACATCCATCTATACTACCTTCCCTAATTTATTCCCTACTTGAGCTAAGATTCCATGGTCGTAGAATTATGTTGTAGTTCGGGTAGTATGATCCAGAAGTGAAATAGGGGGTGAATTTTTTTTTCCGGTTCTCTTGTTCGAATAGTTGACTTAGCGCTAGTTAACTTTTGGTTTTCAGGAATAAACAAACAAAAATGAAAGTGTGAAAGGTAAACTTGACATAGGATGTTTTTATACTAGTTGAGATCCAATGTAGATCTTATGTCAAATTCCCTGGGTTGCAAGGGTGTTGTCTTCTAGTTTTTTGAAATTTGTAGTAAATACAAGTTTTGAATATAGTTCCTATATCTACATTCAACTTTCTTTCTTTCTCTTTTCTTTTGATACCAAGCTTTACCAACAATATTTTTTAGACTCGTGTACATCTTCTCTTTAGCAGACGCTGTCTTTTATATAGTGTTGAGATGTTGAGACTTGAATCTTCTAGATGAAGATATGGAAACCCAAGAGCTTTTGTCTTTGAAAAAAAGTAGTAGAGATCCTTATTTTACAAGAATTAATAAAGTTAAGGATAATCTTTAGATTCCTTCTTGATTGCTCTGAGATCTTTATTTTATCCTTGTTGATTAACTTCTTTACTGATGAAATAATTATTGATTCAGTTCAACAGATTGTAGCCATTATATCTTCCTTGAATCAAATAAGCTTCTTTTTAATTGTAATATTTTTGTATTATTCAACCATTCACATTTTTACTATCATCATGGAGTGTATTACAGACTCTGTACAAAAAATTGTTGCTTCCAATTGCACATGCAGGTGTACGTGTTCGCGCAAATAATATGGTGACCCTAAAAGAGCCGGATTATCAAACACAAAGAAGTTTCCAATTGATTTTTCTTAATAAATTATATTAGTTCTAATTATTTATTTAAGGGAGGATTGCCCACAATAATTTGTGTTTAATGTTATCTTTTCATCTGCATTTTTTTCTTCGCATCCTTTTGTATCTAGGTGGAAACACAATTTCTTCTAAAACCTTGTCTGGAGCTGAACAATCATCCTTATCCAGAATTGGAACCATTTAAACCTCATAGGATTTTGCTAATGCATCAGACTTGTAGTAATAAGAGCAATAGGGATGTATATTTGCAATATTCTTGCTCTTTAAAACAATAATTGTGTGTGCGTAAGGTATCTCGTCTAGTTGAAATATTCCACAAGTGCATACTTTCCGCTCAAGACAAATAATGTATCTTCTTCCAGATACATAAATTGAGAAAATAAATTTAGACGATGGAACAATCTGCAAACATTAAAAAAGTTATTGATACGTTACATGAATGCCACTATTTTCTAATTTTTCAAAGTAATGTTGATCAAACAGCCAAATGAGACATATCAAATACATAAAATATATAGTTAGGTATCTTTATACATACCCTCATCTTTGAACATTTAGGTGCATTTACAATCAATACCTCCTCAAATATTCTCCTCAATGTATCCTTTGTATGTGAGGCTACTTCTCTGTTTTTACAGTTTCAAGAACCAAATTGAATTCTAGCCTCTTTCAAAAATATTAATATAGAGAACTAGCGTGCCTCAAAAAGGCAGTCATTGATACATTTTGTGATGTTCGAATTCATCATTCTACCTCTGTTTATTGTTGAATTAACTCTCGACCACTTCTCGTACCTAGCATCCTCTAGGTACTCCTTAACTCTATGATCAACCTTTTCCACCTTAGCCATTAATTTATCAAAATCCTCTTTTCAATAAGTCTTAGCCATAGAGAAAAATAGATCACTTAGGGTGATTCTTCTCCTCTTGAAGTTTGTACGGACATTCTTCCAAAGATGCCACATGCATGTATAATGAGGTACATTTGAAACACAATGCTTACACTCTTCATAATACTTTAATTTATATCTAATACAACACATATTGTTTCACGCTTGCCAAATGTATTTTTGAATTTTTCAAAGAACCATGTCCATGAACATTCATTTTTTATGTCTACAACTCCATCTGCCAATGAAAATATGAAACCTAATCACAAATCAACACACATGATTTTTTTTTTATATAACAGTAACACTATGTATCAGTTATTATACAAAAAAAAACAAGTTCACCATCACAAAAACACATATTTGCCCAATCCAGTGTGATTGCTCATACAGATGTCCTTTTGTAAGCTCGACTAAAATGTGCACCGTCCACAATAACTACCGATCTACTGAACTTGAACCCCCTCATCAATGGTCTCAAGGCTATGAAAAGATACATGAATTCATCTTTCTCTGACTTATGCATCGTTATATATGATTTTAGATACCAATATTTAGCATGTATATGTATCTCGGCATCTGCCTATATCCATCTGATGGTTTGCCCCTTATCATTTCTAATGTACGTTCATTAGCACGTCATGTTTTCTAGTAAGACATCTCAATCCCCATAGAATTCTCTAACATCCTGAATTACATTTTTCGGAGTATGAACTCTCTTATGGTAGACCAATTTAGGAACAGTCACACCACTGACAAACCCAATTATTTCTTGGAGTTTGGTTAGTACCTTATCCGCAATGGATACATATGTTCACTATTGAAGTATCTCACTTTGTCTGATTTTTCCTTCACGAAGCCTTCACACTCTAGCCACAAGAATTCGAAAAGCACATTGACACATAATTGTACAATTGTTTTGATCATATTAATGCATACACCAAATACATATGAAATATATGATGCTACAATGATTCACAATATCTCAAGAATGATATATCTTAATGTATCATCCATATCAATGATCGCTATAACTATTTGATACATCTTAAATATTACATTGTTGCATATTATATTCACATCACTAGTTTGATATATGTTATAAAAATTAGTAATACCCTCACATTAGAGATAAAAAATGTATCATATATCACTTCCTACTCATTTGTTGTATGTATCACTTACAATCTATTACATTTACTTACTACCTTTTCATGCTTAACAGATAGATACACATTCACTCATAATGATTCATATCATACCGCTAAAAAATCTGTAGATATACCAAATACAAAATTAAGTTTCCGCTATAAGAATTTAGAACTAATCTATATCATGAATATCATATCAATATCAAATAATCATCAAAAACAAAAACAATTATCACCATGTTACATTTGTTAATAATAATAATGTAACATAAAAGACTAGAAATAGAAAATCAAATACTCTCAAACTTTTTTCTATCAGATCTCTTTACTTTAAAATTTAAATTGTGCTTTATTTTATATTTCTTCACCAGGAAAATTGCCCGCGCTTCGCGCGACTCCATGATTTGCAAATTTGGTTGACTCTTTTTTTTGGTAGTTTTAGTGTAGTTGTTAAATAAGTGTTAACATTTGATATTTTCAGTTACACCTATGTAATGCCATGGTGTAATAGGTTTGTTGTTCTGGACTTTTAAAATGTCATTGCTTGAATGAGTTGTTCATGTCTTGGTGTGTAGGGGTAGGTAGCATATAACTTTAAGAGCAAAAATGTGGATCGACATATGGCAACACAACTTTTATAGACATGTACATATTTAGTAAGGGAAGTTTTTTTTTGCAATAGATAAAACCGAATCCCCTACCATAACAGACATCAACAACATATGAATACAATTAGCCACTGTTGGACATGTAAAGTTTCGCAACTAACAAAATAGACACTACTTGATCAAACTAATAAAATTAAGGTCCCTAGCATAGAAAAAGACTCTACTTTGCCGTTTATATGGTGTCTCCGTCACTCTCTTCGTTGTCGTCTATGAATAAGTTTCTTCTCTTCTTAGACTTTCTCGAATAAACTCTTCTGTTTGAAATGGAAGTCTCCCATTCATTAGGAATTTCTTTTGAGTATTCTGTGTTTGATCCTCCCGTATTACAGTCTATTGGTTCAGTTGAATCTTTCACTTTCTCTTTTCCGTATACGTAAAAATAATTAATGATGATGTATGTTAAACGGATTGTCCGGAAGATGAATGATGTACCTATCAAGAGAATATGTATTAGAATCTTAATAAAACTATAGCACTTTACCTTTTTGTCTTTGTTTATGCGGTGATGCATTCTAATTCTTCATCCGGCACATAAACTCTTTTGACTGTATAGTTTTCCAGCCCCTCTTTCACATTTAAATTGCTCAATTTTAGTTTGAAGACCAAGTCCATCCTGCATAGACTGCAAATGTGGGATGGTACATTAGTCTCACTTTTGGAAATTTGTTAACCAACTTGTGAGCAAAATTATCAAGATGTTTCTCCGCAACCCTATCAAACCGGACCAAAGCAGTCTTCCCACCATTGTCCTTGACCTTAATGTGTATCTTAAACCTTTGTATGCGTAAAACATCATTAGAGTTCCTTTGTATGTAAGTTGTGGCTACAATGATTAGTTACTTTCTTACCTACCATATGTAAAAATGAAGGTGTGCGTCTATATATATATATATAACAGTAGCATGTTGATTCAATGACTTGTGCTTATGGTGTGAAGGGTTTATTATAGTACTAACCTCTATGTCGGTACTCTAATTAGAATCTACTAACTCTGCAATAGTCAACCAATTTTCAAACATAGCTTCTGCAATGGGAACGTTACTTGCATTTGCACTCTCAATAGTATGTACATCAACTTAATTCTTTGAGAACTTATGAAGCAACGAGGTGATGTTTTCTATTTTAAGACTAACATAAATTTTGCTTGCCGTGGTGGTGGCAAAACTCAGTTCACCTATTATGAAAAAAACAAACTTAAATGTCAATTTACTAGATATGTGACTATTAAAAGTTTCCACTATGTTGAGAAGAAGTAGTTACCTCTGAATTCTTTTAGAGTTGTAGAAGTAACGATCACAATGTATGGTCCCAAGTGGATGGGATATACGTAAGTGTAAAATATTTTACCCTGATCCACCCACAAAGTTATTCTTGCTTTGATAGTCATGTCCTCACTAAAAGAGAATTATATGTAGCTTCTTTGGGATGAATGAATTTGAATGTAATGTAAATGAGATAAGAATTTTACGGATCAGTAACACTGTGTATGTCATGTTTCTTCCACTTTGAACTCATACTCTCTAGATCACCGATTCCAAGTAAGCATCCAACCACATCTACAAGTTAAGGAGGGAAATTATTTATTGTATACGTTGCAGACCGTGTGTAACATAAATGGCAGGAAAAGATGTGCCTGATAGGACGATGATGTTGTTGACCCTGGAGCGAATCATTACTGGTTGGTTACCATTTACAGGGATTTGAACAATATCATCCTATAGTTTTTGGATGACAGTTATCCGCAAGAATGTTATTTGAAAGTTTGACTACACTAATATGTATTCACCAGTTATTTCTGAAACTTTGAAGTTTCTGATAATGATTGCATAACCTTTGCTCAACTTTTCTTGGAACTAATTAATTTGATTCTTCCAGATTACCGTGTGCATCAAAGTTCCCTGTTAAAAGTAAATGTGCAAGAAAGTTTGAAATAAGCAATTCACAATGTTGTATAAACTTAATATGAACGATGCAGTACCTTCTCAAAAGGAGAGTAAATAATGGTTGTTTCCAATTGTTAAAAGGCGTCGCTCCGCATATAAGTTGTGTCGCTGTTGAGACAGTGTGATTGTTGGGGCTGAAACAACGCTAGAGCGTTTGTGTTGTTTGTGTTGAAATGTCGTTTAATGTAGGGGTTCTTAAAGGGAAGGGTATTTTTGGGAATATTTTAAATTAAAAGGGTTTTTTGGATGGTGGTGGCGCCACTTAGGCGGCACTAAGGGTTTCCTTTATATATATAAATACTAGTTCTTGGGAACGTGCACGTTTGTCCCATACAATTATATAAATTTTAATTATTATATAGAAAATGTTAAAATTAAAAATATTAGTTTTATCAATTTATATTTTATTCATTCAATAAAATTCATAGTAATCGAATAGTACAATGACCATCAAGCGAAAAATATGGAAAACTAATTAAGATACTATAGCCTCTAATCATATGAATATATCGATATAACTTATCCTTAATAATCTCACATTACGCTCCCTAAAAAATTTTTGTAAGGCGCGAAAAATTGACTGCAAGCAAAATAAATAAAAGAAAAATGTGATTCTTATTAATGAATCGTTGTGAATACAATTCCGTTGTTCTCTTGATTCTCTCTCATAAGTTTCTCCGTGATTCGAGAGCCTTCAATTGCGTATTTCTCGAATTGTTAGATGATGTAGACCTCCTTGAGATGTTGTGTATCTCCGGGACGTCGGAAAGTGCTTCGTCGTTTCAAGTCGATCTCCGGGAAGAACTCCGTTGACCACTCCTTCGAAGATATGTGAGGTTGATATTGTAGATTTCTCCAATTTGCTGAATGCTTTTTGAAGATATTTCTTGATGCCCTATAATGTCATGTACATCCCCTATTTATAGTTGTAGGGGTGGACAAGGTTGCATATGATTGGCCAAACGATGTCATTTTGACACTTGGCGCATTGTGATTCATTCTTGTATTTGACAGGGACTACCACCTCATTTGGACATGTGGCGTCACCTTGTTGGTTTTTGATGCCTAGTAACTGTGACACATGGCATGGGTTTGGTCTTCAAGGTGAAATGGACCTTGGATTTGAATTTAATAAGATGGACTTATTCATTTGTAAAACTCAAATTAATTATTCAGCCAAAATGAACATGGATTTAATTCAAATTTTGTATGAATTTGATTCAATAAAATTTATGTGTCTACGGATGCCCCTTACTTCGAGACTTGTCAACGTGGAGGATTGCCGAAGTTTCGCGACAAGACTTGAAGTAGTCATGAATGTGTTTTCCTTTTTTTTTGAGACTTGTCAACGTGTAGGCTTGCCGAATTTGACGACGAGAGTTTATGTCTTCATGAATGTGTATTCATTTTTTGAGACTTCTCTACGTGTAGGCTTGCCGAATTTGACGACTAGAGTTGGAGTCTTCATGAATTCATTGTTGAGACTTCAAGATTTGTTTCTTGTCGTCATATTTTAACTAGGCCACCACCAATAATTTGTTTGTAGTGATGTCAATCATTTTTTTTTAAAAAAAAACTTCTTGCTCGATAATCACATGAACCTTTTATATCGATTTCAAATAGATAGGTCTAGTGGGTAGTAGCACTTGCTAATTTCCTTGTTGATCACCCTCTTCCGGGAAAATGGGAAACTTCATATGAGTTCCATGATGAATATACTTTTTTTACTGAAGAGCTGTCGACATGGACAATGTTCTTTGATGGATCTGCACGCCGAGATGGAGCAGGGGCAGGAGTGGTGTTGATATCTCCAGAATGACTAATTTTACCATTCTCATTTGTCCTAGGTGAAATGTGTTCGAACAATGTTGCAGAATACCAAGCTTTGATTGTGGGCCTTGAAATTGTATTGGATCAAATTCATACAATTTCTGTGTCTGCACTCCCATATCAGTAAGAAAATGATAAAAGAAAGAAAATATTATAAAAGTACATTTAAAAACAAATATAAAGGTCATAAATTAGTAATTTTAGCACTAATAAAAATAGACTTATAACATTCATAATTTAATGAAGATTAAATTAAAGAATTATAAATCGGTAAAGAATACAAAAAAATAAAACAAATAAGAACAAATACAATATTCATATCCTTCTTAAGACTTTAATTACAATAATATTTCTACTAAAAAGAAATACATAAGGAGTAGAACTCTTGATGATACCTCTTCTCCTGTAACCAATAAAAATTCAAATATCTTAATAATGATCCAAGTGGTTAACTCCTAATGAATGGTACATAACATATAAAATTTAAATTAATTGAAAATCCAAAAAGAGCAAGAAAAAGTTAAATGATTTTCTTGACCACATAGATATGTCGGTCACTTGGACTTCCTAAATACTATTAGTTAAAATTTATATTTATTACCAAAAATTTTTACAAATCTAAAATACTAAAAAGAAATTCTAAAGGTTGAATAATTGTGGAATATGAAAACAAATCCACCACATTGAATTGAATGAACTAATGAGTGAGAATGTATTTCATTTTAATGAAATATTATTAATATATAGGTAAATTTACTTTTTAATACAAATAATTAAAATATTAGTGTTTAATTAAATACTCAAATGACTATTCAACCTATAAAGGATAATTTGTAATTTCACTTTTAACTTTTTTTAATCGCAATTTTAGTATATATATATGCGGTCAATGACAATAACTTAAAAAGAAATTTAGTTTATCAATTAAAAACTAAAATGAAATAGGAAAAGAGAAGTAAACACAAGAATGAGGGAAAATATGACATAATAAGAGTATTATAATTGTTCCACAAAAATTCAGGTATTTGTAAACAATTTTAAAAAACATCTAAAATGGTAAAGATAAAACTATGATACAAAATATCATTCTAATTAGGATCAGAACAAATATTAATATTTCAAAACAAAAAAAAAGCCTTAAAATTGCCTAATAATTCACATCAACAGGAGGCAATTTGTAAAGAACAATTACTTTTCCATGATTCTTATATAGAGTAAAGATTTATAGGATAAGATGAAAAGGTGAAGAGTTATTTAAGTTAATTTTCAGAAGTTAGTGATCTTAGACATGAGGAAGAGGAAAGGTTAATTGTTTTTACAAATAATTCAATACATTTAATTACATTGATTATAGAGAAAGGATAAAAAAATTTAATTTATTTAACCACATTAATTATAGAAATATAACAAAGAATCAAGGATAAACACTTTGATTATCTAATTTTTTTTATAAAAACGCTTTATCTAATTAACAAATTTAATTCATTTAAACATAAGTGTTCTGAAAAGAATTAGACAAAGTCAGCCCATTTCTTGCCGGTAAGGACTACTTATTCGGCCGAAGATTATGCAAAGTTGTATATTCAAGAAGTGCTAAGACTTCATGGGGTTTCGGTCTTCATTCTTTCAGATAGAGGTGCATAGTTTATTGCACAGTTCTGGATATCCTTCTAGACAGGTTTGGGTTCAAAGGTGAATTTGAGCACTGTTTTTCATCCTCAGACAGATAGACAAGCAGAACGTACTATCTATACCTTAGAAGATATATTCAGAGCTTGTGTAATCAACTTCAAGGGAAATTGGGATGATAACCTACCTCTCATTGAGTTCTCTTACAACAATAGTTATCATTCGAGCATCCAAATGGCTCCATATGAAGCTCTTTAGGGGAGAAGGTGCAGTTCTCCTATTGGGTGGTTCGAAGTTTCCAAAGCAGGGTTGATAGGACAATATTTAGTTCACCAAGCTATGGAGAAGGTGAAAGTTATACAAGAAAGGTTGAAGACAGCACAAAGTCACCAAAAGTCCTACACAGACGTTAGGAGGAGGCCATTGGAGTTTGAGGTAGATTATTGGGTGTATATGAAGGTTTAACATATGAAAGGAGTTATGAGGTTTGTTAAGAAGGGGAAACTTAGTCCCCGGTATATTGGACCTTATAGAATCTCCAAGAGAGTGGTAAATGTGGCTTATGAATTGGAGCTACCCCAAGAGTTAGCACTGGTTCATCCGTTATTCCATATTTCTATGTTGAAGAATTGCTTGGGTGATCCTTCATTGATAATACAAACAAAGAATGTTGGGATTAAGGATAACCTATCCTATGAAGAAATTCCAGTGCAGATTTTGGACATCAAGTTTGCAAGTTGAGGACAAAGGAAGTTGTTTCAGTCAAGGCCCTTTGGAGGAACCAATTCGTTGAAGAAGCGACTTGGGAAACCGGGGAGGATATGAAGAAGATATATCCACATCTCTTTGAATCCAGAGAGAATGCAGATCAAGGTACTAAATTCTCTTCTTAGCACTTTATAAGGTTGTGTATAAGCATGTTATTACTTGCTTTTGTTTGTGAGTGCTGAAATGATGTTAGTGAAAGAATTCTCATTCGAGGATGAATGTTTCCGAGGGGGAGATATTGTAGCATCTCGTATCTAGAATTAACTAAGTTTAGGCAAAGAGAAACAAGAATTATCGAATTTGGAAATAAGTAAGGAAATCTGGAAAATTTTCCAGATTTCAAAAGTGCATTAAGGTCATTTTCAAACGACCATAACTTCCAGATCAGGAGGATTTTGAGTGATTTCTTTATATGGATGGAAATCACGTCGGAAGATCTTTCCAATGATGCCAATTTTGCAAAATTTTGATATCGTATGAGGGAGATATGACTTCCGAAAGTTGGGCTGTTTGGCAGAGGAAATCCCAAATCCCGATTTGTTAAGGGTGTTTTGGTCTTTTCCTAAATCAATTATTAATTTCGTTTTAAGGGTAATAAGTTGGGGTCTAAGCTGATCCCAATCAGTTTTCACAATTAGAAAATAAGTAAGGGCCTTGAAAGAAAGGAGAAAAGAGGAGAAGGGAGAAGAAGATGCCAGAACGCGAAGAATTCGTAGCATGGATTTCGCGGGGTGATCCCTTTGAGGTATGTGGGATCTTTTGTGTTGGGTTACTTCACCCACACATCAATTTGTTTCATTCAGCGAATTTGAGGATTTATTTCATGTTAGGAGTTAAGTTCTTGAAAGAACGTTTGATTTCTTGTTGATTAGATTGTTGGCTATCAGTGTTGATTAGATAATTGTTAATTCGAGTTAGTTTGAGTTGAATTAAGTATTTATTGATAGTACCAATAGTCCCAATCGTTTAGTCAAATATCTAGGAAGTTTTGAAGAGTTTAGAGTTGTAAACGAGTTGAAAAACTCATTAGACGTACCTGGTAGGGGAAGGCGCGGCGCGCCTGTAGTGCACCAAAAATTGGACTCAGTCAACCAAAGGCCTGGTGCGGCGAACCACTAGTGCGCCAGAATCGGGCCTCAATAACTTAGGCTGGCGCGGCGCGCCACCAGTACGCCCTACCCGACTTTTTTTGTCTATTTTTTATAGTTTAGCCCTTTAAGGTCCTTCCAAGGTACATTAACATCCTCCAATGAATTCTAATAACTTCAAACGATCTCTAAATATCTAGAAATCATCCAGGAACTCAAACTGAAACCTTGAATACATAATCCATTCAAGCAAAGTTAAGATCAATGTCAAGGAAGTTAAGAGTCAAGTCTAAAGTTAAGAAGTAAGTTAAAGTTAAGTTATTAAAGGTTTTCAAGATTCTTATTTAAACATTTTAACATTGTTTTAAGACTAATGTTTCAAGTAAGGAAAGAGTAAAGAGTTGAGTTAAATTCTCAAAATCTATAAGGGAACTAAGTATTCCCTCAGAGTTAAGTTTCAAGTAAGCAAAGAGTATCAAGTTGAGTTCAGTTCTCAAGAGTTATAAGGGAACTAAGTAGTCCCTCAGAGCTTAAACTAAAATGTTTTCAAACTTTTGAGAAAGATAGGAAGCTAGACTTCCACAGATCCTATGGATTGTTTTAATAGAAGAAAGAGAAAACTATGATTTCCAAGAGAGCTTTTTAAAAGCTAAGTTTTGAGCACTTATCTCAAATCATAGAATCAGTATGTTTTAAAAAACATAAGAGCCAGTATATATATATATGTATATATATATATATATATATATATATATATATATATATATATATATATATATATATATATATATATATATATATATATATATATATATATATATATATATATATATATATATATGTGTGTATATTGGGAGTAGTATTGAGCACCGATGTGGGGATACGAGTTCAGATTAGCTCAAGTCTCCATGTAAACCTTGTAGCCATCATGGGTAGAAGAGGGTCATAATTTTTAGATGAAACCTCTTCATAGTTTACTAGTGGATCCATTAGGTAGTTCAGGTCTTATACTCTGGCAAATTTAGGATGGTCGGGGAGCCTGGGCCGAGTAACGTTGTATCATCAATATAGCTCTTAAGTGATGATTGTCTATTAGAGAAGCTCCTATAGAAGTATTGTATTTTCATATACATCAGTTATTTGTATTTTTACATGCATCTCAGATATTATTTGTGTACTTGTATGCATTCAGAGTTTACAACATGCTTTTAGTCAGTATTTCTTTATATTTCAATCACTTTTAAACTGTCTATACTGAATAAGAGTAAGTAGATCATGAGTTGAGCAGAGCCAAGGTAAGTGTTCTTTATTACTCCTTTTCAAGCCTAAGTGTTGTTTGGCTTTCCATCTCGCATACTCGTACATTCAATGTAATGATGCAAGTTGGCTTGCATCATTTCATGATGCAGACGAAGGTAACCAGGATCAGCACGCAGAACACCGTTGATTCCATTTAGCACTCCACAGTCACTTGGTGAGCCTCCTCAGATTCCGTTGGACATCCCTTATATTGCTTTTCTAGCTTAGTACCTTAGGTTGTTGTGGGTTCTGTTCCAACATCCTTCTTCAGTCAGTTTAGAGGCTTCGTAGATTGTTAGTAGTTTAGATTGGAGTTAATTTACTTGTTGAGACTGAAGTGCCATTTTGGCCAGATTAATTTATGAAGTATTTGTTTTTAAATATGCTTAATTCTTGTTTAAGTTGAGTTTAGTCTTCCGCTGAGTTAAGTAACTCAGGCCAAGGGTTTGCTTGGGGGCCAGAAATGGTCTCCGCATGCCGGCCACGTCCAGGGTGTAGGCATATATATATATATATATATATATTCAAACAGTCTTTCTTGTTATCGAAATCTAAAAAAAAATATATATATGGAAATAAATTGCGTCCAATAGGATTTGAACCTATACCAAAGGTTTAGAAGACCTCTGTCCTATCCATTAGACAATGGACGCTTTTCATTCTGATTTTTTTTCGTATTTTCACTTTTTGTTTGAAAAAAAAAAACAGAAAGAATCAGATGTGAAAGAATTTTTTGAATTGTATATTCAATGATGTACTAATACTAATAACCTAAATTTGATTTAATGAATTTAATGAATAGATTCAAATATTTAGAATAAATATATATATATATATATATATATATATATATTCTAACAACTTTCTATGAATTAATTTCTAACGATTTCTATGAAATATTTTTGTCTTTTAAAGTTTGACTTTACACCTTATCTTAGTATTTAGTATAATATAATGTAATTATTACTTAGTATTTAAATAATTAGATATTTAATGATATTTTAATTTAGTGTGAAGGTAATATGGTAATTCAACAAAGAATTTGAACCATTGTGTCTAGATGCATGAATTTAAATAAAATTTATTATTTAATCTTAAATTAATTATATATTAATATTTAGTTTAGTTTAGGGATTAAATAAGGGCAGAATGGTAATTCAACTTTTAAGTTAGGAGCTTCCTACTTATAATAATATATGATGATATGATATATGATATATGATTAAAGCTATGAGCATTGCTTTATCCTTATACAATTGTCTTGTCTTCACCTCTGTGTTCTTTGAATCACTTATGTAATTTGTGACTTCTTATTCTGAAATATAATATGAATCACAAATTCTTGATTTAACCATAGCAAGAGCTTAGGTTGCCATTTTTGTAACTTCGACACATTTAATTTCTCCTGATGTAGCATCAAAGTTATGTATCTCTCCACCATTCTTCTCTATAGTATCAATACATAAGGCATACATTGCAAATCTAGACTCATTTTTTTCACCTCCAAATAGAGTTTACACCCCGATCGTTCTTAATTTTCAATTGAGGTGAGTTACCTTCTACGATGTATCTAATTTCCAAGTTTTTCCTAATCTTATTGATCTCCAACTTGGCTGAAATGGTGGCTTTGAGATTCATAAATGAAATAAGTTGTCCAACAACAATTCCATCACATTTGTAACTTTCATGACTCACCTCGCTTACTTAAATTCTTGAATATCTCAACAAAATCAATACATTCATATTATATCAACCAATTTTGTCGTGTAATTTAAATTTTTCACTATTTGGGCAGTAATGGAGACTTGATGGAGATGACGGAAATTTGAATTTTAAAATTTTTGAATTGTAAGAATTAAAATAAATTTTATGTTTATTTTCCTTATTAAATGCAACTACCAACTATGGCGATGTATCACACCTAATGTATTGCGACGAAACTTATGTATAGGGATGACTTTTGTTTTATGAATTTTTTGTAAAATGGTAAAGAGTAGGGATACGACAACCCCAGCCCGGTGACTTGACATCACCACAAGCCAGAATTCTCTTTAAAAATTTTATTCCCACAAATAGCCTTCCCCTACATTCAGTCGTATACTTTCCACCTTCCTCTTACGAATTATGCCTCCAACAAATATTCCTCCTTCACTTGCTGTAACTCCTCCTTCCTGCGCACAACTTCCCATTACTTCTAATAGTTGTTATCGTTCTCCCATGTTGCCTTCAACACAGTGATCACTGCCGCCAACATCCAACAAATTTTCGCGACCCAAGCATTGTTCTCTAACCTACACTCTTCAAATTAAGCCTTACATTGTTTATTTACTCTCTCACCCTCACACGCTGTGCCTTAATTCCCAATTACCCATTAAAGGTGCATTAGCACTGCATCTCACTCACCAACCTCCATTAAATTGTCTCAAACCTAGACCATATTCTGCACAGAGCCAGAAACGATGAATTTTTTTTCCTATTTACCCGATCTATATTTCCACATAAATAGAACTACCCATTCACATCAGAACTCAAAACAGAAACGGTGTCAACAGACGCCTTATGAATTCGTTTTAAACATCGTACGTCTTGTGTAAAAGGCCCGTACAAATTCGTACATCAAATTCTCAGTTCTTGTGCCCTATTGTTGAAGATGTGCAACACGCCGCGTTCCGACGACCTTACGGCCTACCAAATTTTCTTGCACCGAATATAAAGTCGTTCAACATGCCACTGGAAATTCCTCCAGCCTCTCCAGGTATTTCACTTTATCAATCTATACTATTGCTATCGAGAATTTTGGTGCCCTTTCTTTGAAGCCATACACAAACCCCACTGCAAATTCCTACTAAATATCCCAATTTCTTCATAATCTCACGGTTTTCCAGTTTTCCTTCCCTTAAACGCATGTTCCACCGACGGATATAGAAGACAGGTTACAAATAAACTTAATTCTGGATTAAGAAAATCAATAATGGGTATTAATCTCTGCCGTATATAAATAACCTTCAAGAACAAGTCGCCTTTTGTATTACTACTTTTAATGTCGTTTATAATTATCCTTCAACAAAACCTCGCCTTTTGAATTTCTAACCCAATTATAGTGGATACACATGGAGATTGAGATTAAGACGAGGATAAGGATGGAGAGTCGTGAAAAAAATAGAATTTACCAACGCAAGCTTCTATTTGAGGAAGGAGATTCATGGGAAAAAATAGAATATACCAAGGATCCTCCACTGGGCTGGCCACATTCACTAAGGATCATCCAGGTAACCTGCATTCCCACTTGCGTACACTTTGGTTTACTACTGTACCATGAAAGTGACTCATTACTCTTTACTCCGACCTCTACCATCTTCCTATTGAACGTCTTATATATGTTTTTAAAATTAATAAAAAAAATGTCGCACCACTACTTTTACATGACACTCTTTTCTTTCTAATATAAGTCATGCTTTCTAATTCAATAATATTCCTTCTGAAGCTTTTGCACAACACTCTCACTTTTTCATCTTCCACCCCTCCCAATAATTTTTCAACTTCTTAGATCCCAACATACCTTTAACAATACTGTTTTTTTCCTTCTGGTTGCTTGCCTAGATTGTTACTTTCGCCATATCCTGCTTACATTCATACAAACTACTGCAACAACAAATAACTCAGAACTCCTACTTTTAATTCACATTGGAAGCCCCAATGTTGCTGTGAAACAATAGAGCTGGAGGCTTTGAACTTTCTGATTGTCATGTTAAAGTAAAACTACATGTACTCCATTTTGCTGCATTATGTTCACCTTTGTTAATGTAGTTCCTCTCTTAAACAAACTTTTACACAGGTACAATTAATTTCAACAGTTCTCTAGCTACTTCCTTAGAAGTTGTGTGTGATGTCACCTCAAATTCCTATGCACTATCCAATTCTGCTACTTTATACAGCTTTACCAGGAATCTAAAATTAAAATAACCACTGAGCTCAGCCTGGACACATAAAAGATTAATGTATGTTTAAAATTTTATTCTATACCCCTTCATTTTTTTTGTTTAACATGCAAAAAAGATGTACAGAGTTGCACGGTTGACACTTCAATTTTAAAAACTTCCTTTGTGTTTATGCGTGGATGCTTGTAACTCTATGTATACTTGAAATACATTCATGTCTTTCCTGTTATTGCATTATGTATATTGTAGTTCGTCTCTTAGCCCAGATTAAGGACCAACACAATTAAATCCAAAAAATGCCCCATATTGCCTTAGAAGTTGTCCATTATGTCGTCCAAGATCCTTATGCACTATCCAGGTATGATGCTTTATAAAGTGTAACTTGACTTCTAAAGAAAAGAAAATGTCCATGAAGCACCATGTTTCGCAATGACAATCAAGAAGAGCCAAGGACAAACTCTTCATCGGGTGGGACTGTATCCTCCATAACAGTTATTCACCCATGGACAATTATATGTTGCCTATCTTGAGAAACAACAAGAAAAGGATTATCCATCCTCCACGCAGACGAGAACACAGAAACCCCAAAAATTATTTAAAATGTTATGAACAGAAAAATCGTCGAGAATGGATGCCAAAGATTTGTAGAAAGATATGTGGTATTTCATAAACATATCAAATTAGTATTTTTATAAACGGCATAACACATTCAATATCATGTAAGCTTATTAAGGGTGTTTGCCACCGGGCGAATCGCGGCTGTTTACCTAGTATTAAATGATGTTGAAAGACAAATATGACAATTTTCAATAAAACAAAAAATTGACAAATGATAATATGAGAGTTATTAGTTTGAAAAAGTCTGTGAATGACTTACGTGTAACTCTCTCTTTAATTATCACGTCTCTAACCAGAATAGCAATGACTGATTATCATAATTAAGCATTAAATTACCTTTGTCACCCGTTATCATTAATCCAAAATAAAATTCAATTCATGTATTGCTTAACACTATTTAGATATCTTCATACATATCATTTCCCGAGTGCTAGAAGTAATGAACGACAAATACTTCTGAACAAAAGTACAATAATGCAATCAAGGTCTATCATGGTAGCTTTTTGTCTGGCATTATTTTAGGACAAGAGTGAGCTCGAAATGAGTAAGAATGAACACAAGCTCTAAACTATATTTTATCTGTACGACTATATGATCTGGGTTCCAAGTCTAGCTTTGAGAAAAACAACAAGGACCAAATAAAAGATTGCTTGCTGCCAAACAGCAGGGTGTTTGGCTTACAGAGGGATTCAACTCGAGAAATCCATTACAAATTTCACAATAGCTTGGTCCAGGATCCCTAGAACGGGAAAACAACAATTAGGAGTTTCAATACAAATGGAGTTCCTCTCCTTCCGATTCTCTTGCTCAATTTACCATCAGTCCATTGTTTTGGTTCAGCCAGACTCTGATTAAGGGGCTTTTCCTGCTGTCCTTCCATCCCATGATTGTCTAGTTCATCCCAACCACCAAAATTTAGAGTGCTTCAAGCTTTTTTTTTATCGGGTTCACCATTGGAGGACTGGTACTCTTTAACCTTTCCATTTCGAGTATTTACTCTTTTTCCCATTCTTGTTCAAGGGTTGCTCACTGCTCTAGCATAGAGTCTTTTCGTTTTCTTGTAATTAGATTGTCAACCTTCACCGGACCATCTCCAGATGGCATCCATCACTAATGAAAGAGCAGACTATGCCAAATGATGTGCTAATGCCATGATAATAGTATTTGTACATGTTCCAAGTACCACCGACATAATAATAGCTTGACGCATCCAACCAGAGGCTCTGAGACCCTGCATTAGACCATAGGACGATTACACTTACAATAGTCTGCAAAAATTGAGGTTTTATAAAAAAGCATTAATAAACCGAATTTTCCACTGGTCAAAAAGTACAAGCCTATAAATTAAAACACTCAATATAGTTCATATATTCACATGATTTTTGAAACCTAATGAACAGAAAAGGCTGAAATCTTTTCGTTACCAGGTGATCGGCAGCAATATTTCTACTTTAATTGTTGAAATCTTCCTCATGAGATGTTAATTGATGTTGAGTTGGCATAATGACATGGCTGCTAATGTGCTTTCTGTTTTAAGCAGATAGATATTTTCTGTTTTAGTATTTCAATTGTGAGTTTCCTAGTCTTTAGGCATGTAGAGTAGTTGGTAGACTTAGTGTCAGGTCCGAGCCTACACCTGGACATGGCCGACACCCAATGAACATTGTTGTCCTTGAGAAAACTCTTGGCCAGGCTTACTCAACACAGTGGAAGACTCAACTTAACTCAGTTATAGAATTGGAAAAAGTTCTCATAAAAATAACTTTAAATAGTGTCTTGGCCAAAATGACACTTAAGTCTCAAATATAGAATATGAAATAAAGAGATACAATTGAACTACTAATTATCCATCTATATAGACTCTAAAACTACTTTGATGAATGTTGGGTCAGACCCCACAACATTTTTAAAAACAGAAAGACTAGAAAGTATAAAAAGGATCCTTCGGAATGCAAGGAGGCTCACCACTGACTCTGGAGCTCGACCTGGATCAATGAAGTGCTGCATGCTGATCTTGGTTACATGCGTCTTCATAATAGGATGATGCAGGCCAACTATAATCAGTACATTGAATGTAAGAGTATACGAGGTTGAATGCTGAACACAACTATAAGGCATGAAGGGAGTAAGAACGAACTTAACTTGGCTCTGCTCAACTCATAAAATGACAACTCAATATAAAGCAGTAAGGACACATGAAATATAAAGAAAGCTTGTAAAATTGTATAAACACTTAGTTCATTAAAGATAAACAATAATAAGCTCAACTTTACTTATATATGAAAGTCATATAATTTATGTGGGAGATTCTATAACCGACGACCATCACTATGAGCCTAAGTGATGGTATAACGTATTACCTCACGTTGTAAGAGGACCGCTCTATAACTTTCCATCGGTGTAGAACCTGAACTACTAAGTGGATCCACTAGTCTATACTAAAAAGCACTAAGGAATCATCTAAAAAGTATGATCCTTTATATGTCCATGGTGGCTACATGGTTTATGGAGACTTGAGTTACTATGGACTCGCGTCGCCATATCGGTTCTCAATACTACTCCCAAAATACTCAGCTCATCTGTTTTTAAAACAACTTCTTCTCGAGTTTGATATAATTGCTCAAACTTAGCTTCAAAAGCTTTCTTGGAAATCATAGTTTTCTTTTTCTTTTACTAAAACTAGTCATCGACTCTGTGGAAGTCTAGCTTCCTCTCTTTCTCAAAAGTTTGAAAACATTTTCTTTAAACTCTTAGATACTACTTAGTTCCCTTATAACTCTTGAGAAGTGAACTCAACTTGTTACTCTTTGCTTAACTTGAAACTTCAATCTTAGGAAATAATTAGTCCCGTTATAACTTTTGAGAATTTAACTCAACTCTTTACTCTTTGTTCAAATCATTTTTGAACCTTAACACAAAGTTAAAATATTTGTTTAAGACTCTTGAATGCTTTAGGAACTTACTTTGACTTGCTTCTTAACTTTTAGATTTGACTTTAAACTTCTTTGACTTTGATCTTAACTTCCCTTGAATTGGATTATGCATTAAAGTATCATGATCTCATGTTTATGGATTATTTCATGATGTTTAGATGTACTCTAGAGTGTTGGAATCAACTCGGAATAATAGGTACATCACATAGGAACTAGTACGAAAAGATGGGGGAGAAATGGGATCTCTAGGTGACCCTGGCGATCTAAGAGGTGCTTGGCGCGAAAGCCTGACATAAAGACACTGTCCTCAGGCACTCTGGCTGGCGCGGCGCGCCAGAGCCTAACAAACAGAGTCTACCCAAAGGGGTTCTGGTAGGCGCGGCGTCCAGGGCCTGTCAGATGGGTTTTCGGATTTTTCTTCTCCGATTTTCAAATCTAAACCTCCCAAACTTCCATGGATCTTTGCCCAAACACTTAGAATCACTAATATACTCAATACTAAATATTTTAGAATCATAAAACAGCCCGGAAACAGGAATCCAATCAAATAGAAATACTACAACCCATTCGATCAAGAATTCGATTATTGTTCATCAAAATATCAATATTAATCATCCAATCTACTCTAACTTGCTAAATTGAATGAAATTGGTGTGTGGGTGGAAGAACCCAACACAGAAAAATCTCACATACCTTAAAGGGATCACCCGAGAAGAAATCCACGCAATGATTCTTGACGTTCTTGAAGAATTCTTGATCTTCCTCTTCTCTCCTCTTTTTCTCCAAAGACCTAAGCGTTCTCAAATTTTTTAAATCTGAATTAGGACTTAGTTGTACTCCTAATAAGCCCTTAAAACTAATTAGGAAATAATACGGTGAAATGACTCCTTACTAAAATCCATATTGGACCTTCCTCAGTCCAACCACCCAAGTTTCGAAGGTCATATATCCCTCATACGACATCGAAAATGAGCAGATTTGGCGCAGGTTGAAAGATATTCCCAAGGTCTTTCCAACCATATAAAGAACTCACACTAACTCCTCCTGAGCTGGACGTTATGGCCGTTTCAAAATGACCACAAACTCAATTTTAAATTTAGGATGTTATCCAGATTTCCTTATTTATTTCAAAAAAATATTATTCTTGGTTTCTTAGCTTATTCTTAGTTATTTCAAGTTACTACATGTCACACTTAGTGCCTAGTTAATAGGAAGATTATTTTTTTCAGTTACTGCATATTGTTAGGAGTACATTCTATTTAAATGTTTTTCCTTTCATCTTAATGAAATATCTCTTTTTCTTCTTCTGTCGTATGTTTTCCTTTAGCTATTAACACTAACAAATTGGTATGAAAGCCCTCTTCTTAAGGAAATTGAGAGTGACTTGTGAGTGTAGTCTGAGTGAACCATCAACAAAGTCCCTACCTATTGCCTTGAAAATCCATTAGAACACATGGATTCAGTACACTCTTCTGGTTCTTATGCTATTTCTCCACCAGTGTTTGATGGAGAGAACTATCATGTATGGGCTATCAAAATTCAAACTCATATGGAGGCATGTGATCTCTAGGAAGAAGTAGAGGAAGATTACAAAATTCGTGTTTTACCAAGAAATCCAACAATGGCTCAGATCATGATTTACAAGGAAAGGAAGACTAGAAAATCCAAAGAATCTTGCTTATATGCTGCACTTTCACGTACAAATATTTCCGGAATCATGACGTTGTAATCGGCAAAGAAATCTATGATTTTCTAAAAGAAGAATACCAAGGAGATGAGCGAATCAAAGGTATGAGAGTTATGAATCTCATTAGACAATTTGAGATATAAAGAAAGAAAGATTCTGAAACAGTCAAAGAATACTCAGATAGGCTTCTTAGCATTGTGATCAAGGTAAGAATGTTGGGCAATAAGCTTCCTGATAGCAGAGTTATTGAAAAGCTTCTAGTTACATTACCTGAGAATTTTGAACCAACTATTTCTTCCCTAGAAAATACTAAGGATCTGTCAAAGATCACTTTGGCAGAATTACTAAATGCATTGCAGGCACAATAGAAAACAAGGTTAAAGCGATAGGAAGGGTCGGTAGAAGTTGCACTTTAGGCCAAGTTGCAAAACTATCCTGGAAACAAATACAAGATAATCAAAGGGAAGAAGAATTATGCTGAAAATAGTCAGGTTTCCACTGGTAATGGAAGTAGACACAATTTAGGCAGCAATAAAGGAGAAAAATTCCCTCCATTTCAATATTGTGGAAGGAAGAATCATCCTCACTTCAAATGCTTGAGAAAGCCGGATATGAGATGCCGAAAATGTCAAAAACTTGGGCATACTGAGATCAGCTCAAGGGAGAAAGGAAACCAGCAACAAGGAGAAGCTCAAGTTGAAAATCAACATGAGGAAGAACAACTATTTGTTACATCATGTTTTGCATCTAGATTTCAAGTGACCGTTGGCTTATTGATAGTGGTTGTACAAACCACATGACTAGTGATGAAAAGCTTTTCAAAAGGCTTGACCGAACAACAACATCAAGAGTCAGGATTGGAAATTATGGATACTATACTACTTTATGAATACTAGATAAAATTATGGAACACTCGCTCACTAAGATCTCATGATAAGTAGGCAATCCTTATCTTACAAATCAACCATTTTACAGATTACCATCACATTCCTTTTTCACAACCTAAGTACTATTTACCCACTTACTGTACATCCTTACTTAATTAATTCTAGAATTCTTGAAATACTATAGGGCCCTCCTTTCAAAATTCATAAGCATAACTTAGATCCATCACCTCATGAATACTTTGATATTCAACACCTATACTTGGTCTTTACTAACACAATGACACATTGACATAAGATTCTTTCTAATTAAAGTACACTCTAGCTCATCCCGATTAGTAACTCTTACTCTACCTACATGAAATCGACACAAACTCATCACTATTAGTCTACACATAAAGGAAAACTCCTCAGTTATAACTTACTGGGTGCATGACTACAATAACATAATATCTCTCATCGCTATCTCCCTTCCATAGAGTACTATACCTTTGCATGTTTGCCTCTAACTCTTGGAACTTCTATTACTACTGCTTAGAACATCGTAATTCATACTATCGTTTCAGGTGAAAATACTACCCAAGCTCCAAAACATACTTTCTTATAAGGGTCTCAACTAATACAAGGTTTAAAAAAGAGAGTCTTAGAGTAGATCTCACTTTTAGCTCAAACGCACTATTCGTATAAATAAGAGTGAATTCTCTCAAAACTCAACACTTAAACTCACTCACAGGCTTCTCTCATGCCCCTCTACAGACTCATTACATTCGCAAAATTTCTACTGAGAGTAGCTCATCAAGAAGGATTTGGCTTTGCTTTTCAACTACCTTGAGTATGAGGGGTAGTCGAATGGATATGAGAAATGCACGAGCCTGAATAACTTTTGTATGACAAAGTTTTATTGCAAAATTTAAGAGTACGAAAGAAAGGAAACTTTTCTTAGATGTTTATTGTCCCTTATTTATATAAGATGGCCCTCACAACCATAAATAATATCCTACCGACACTCTTTGTAGACACCCTAGGACACTTGAACTTTGTGCTGTGATAATAAGTTTTCCACGCCCGAGCCTACACCCTGGACATAACGCGTACTCGAAAACCATTGTTAGTTTCAAAGCAAACCCTTGGCCTGGATCATTGCTTAGAGGAATACTTACTCAAGCAAAATGAGAACTCATGATGCAAAATATAACTTCAAAAACTTAATTTAAACTCAACTCTAATAACAGTCTGAAAATAATTTAACAAGTATTTGTTAAATGCCTCATTGACTCAAAAGAATACGACGATAAAGGAAATAATGATAGAATCCTCTACCTTTAAACTATCTATGAAACCTCTACTATTACAAAAAAATTATCAGGACAATACCCACGACATCCTGAAAAATCGAATGTAAAAGTGGAACCCTCCGGAAGAAAGAAGGCTCATCAAAGCTAACTAGGACTTTAAGTGGTATCAACGAAGCGTCTGTTGATGACCCTAAATACCTGTATCTGCGTCATGAAATATGCAGGCCAAATGGCGTCAATACATGGAATGTACGAGCATGCAAGGGAATTCTAAAGCATAAACATAAGCTTGAACTGATAGACAAGAAATACAGTTACGTCTTCTCAAACTCACTCAACTAATATCCACTCAAGGATATAATAATCAACTCAAGGATAAGATACTCAACTCAAAGGTAAGATACTTAACTCGGATATACTCGACTCAAGATACTCAACTCAAGGGTACCCAACTTAAGATACTCAACTCGAGAAACTCATTGATAAATCAACAAAAAAAGATGGAATATATGGAAAGCGTTTAAAAATAATAGCAATAACTCAATTGTATGTAAAAATACAATAATAACGCATATTTCGGAGATTCTCTAACCGACAACCATCACTATGAGTTATGTGATGATACAAAGTCTCCTCCACTTTGCTAAAACTGTCATATACCTTATCGAAGTATAAGACATCCTCAAATAAGTAAATCAACTAAGCGATGCTTAATAATCAATAAGAAATCATTTAAAATCTGTGACGCTTTACCCATGTTGGCATACATGGTTTATAATGACTTTGAGTTTTCTGAACTCGTCCCATATATGTACTCAATACTACTCCCAATAATATAACTCATTCTCATATGCTTAAAAACATTTCTTCATCCTCAAACTTTGAGATTATTACTCAAAAGGTTCTCTTAAAAGAGATAATGCTCAAAACTGCTCGTGAACTCCTTTGGAAATTGAAGTTTCCTCTTATCTTAAATGTAATGAGATTTACTCTTAGGAATACTTAGTTCCCTTATATTCATTTTAAAATAAGTGAAACTTGAATCTCCTCATCCTCATACTCATTTACTCAAAGTCTGTAAACAAATTATTAATAATTGTAAAGGGCTTCCCAAAATAGAGTTCATGCCCAATTATGGACGTGAACGACTCAATTCAAGGGTTTAAATAACTATATATAGAACTGAATACTCGAAATTTAGTAACTCCATAACTCAAGGACTCAACGATACTTCTCATTTAAAAAATGCTCGTACAGTTAATTCAAGATTATGGGCATGGCCAACTCAACTCAAGGTCCTTCATGTATAACATATGGTAATTCATAATTATGAAATATAGTTTAAAAAAAATTAGGAACTTAATACTCAAGAACTTCGAAGTCGAAGATACTACTCTCTAAAGGATACGCAATTAACGGAGTTAATACGACATTTATGGGCATGAACGACTCGACTCAAGGATCTCATGATACTTTAGGCTCATGAATACACTCTTCTTATTCTCATAGTCACTTACACTAGTATTTAAACAATTATAAGTAATTGTAGAAGACTCCTAAAAAAAACCTCAAAGGGACTTTCTCAAACTTTATCTTTAACTCTAACTCAAACTTGAATTATGAATTTAAGGATCATGATTATGATATATAGGATTTTTCAACGATTAGATGTAGTTTAAATAGTTTTACACAAGAAGAAAGCAACAATAAATTTTAAATGAACTTAGAAGGAGAAAACTACAGAAAAAAAGTGGGGGAAAGTGACTTGACGCATTCTTGGCACGGGGCGCCAACCTTTAAACTTCACAAATCTCATCTTTGTGCACTGCAGGCGCAACGCTCTATCCTCCCTAGTGAATTCATTGAGGATCGCGCCACCCCTCACCCAGAATGACCTGACAAATATTTATTCTCGTTTTTGCCCCAATTCACATAGAATCGATTATTTTTCTCAAAATTTCCTTAGATTCGTAAACCCAACAGTAGTGAAAAATGTATGTTTGGGTTTATGGGATGTGGGGAAATTGTGTTTGTCTCATTGAATTCCTTCTTTATTGCCCTAAAAAGAGATGTTTTGACATTGTCTTTGATTGTTGACCAAAGAACAATCTCATAAAGGAATCAATTGGATGGAAAATTTCCAATTGAACTTTATGTTATGAAGTTTTAGCGACCTTAACATCTAAGAAACTTTAGAATCACTAAAATTTTGGGGTGTTACAATACCACTCAAGAACAATGTTCTTGTGGACATAGCCATGTTCTCTCTGAAGTTATTTGAAAACAAAGGAAGTCTAGGCATGAAGTAAGAATAGAAATACCATGCCTAGGGTAATATGACTGCTAGTTGTTAAGATTAGCAACACTCCTCATATCCTCTTCTTTATCTCCATACTTCATTGGCTGCAACTCATAGCCCCCACAAGAGTACATTACCCTTTACCACTACGTTTAATCAACATTGACTCATATCAAGAACCGCATAATGTTTAACAACATCACACTCAAGCTTAACAGTATAACAATTTTGTAGACTCCTACTAACCAGCTCTTTAAGTAATTCTCATTCTCTCGACATCTTTGCCATACAAACTCAATTTTCCCGCATTACTACTCGAAATCAACTAAGGGTTCTAATTTAACTATTTCCCATAGTAAAACCTCATCCTCCTATTTCTCCCTAATTATAACTTCAGATGGAATTATCAAACCATCATTATCAATATAAGATAATTAACCTTCTCCTTTTAACATCACTCCGTTACTAAAAGGACGTTTGAAAAGATATCTCCCATACTCTTTTGAACTCATTACTATATTATTCTAAACACTTGACTTGATTTCTTCTCTTATCATCTACCCCTTAGGTCTAAAGCTGGAACTTGAAAGCTATGGACCTATTACATTATCTCTAAATTGGTCTATATCCCCCTCTACTCTAACACTCGGGAAAAGTTTATCTCATGACTACCGAACTCTCCTTAAGCACACACTAAAAACTCTTTCTAAGATCTTTGTCTTGGCCTCTTCTTATTGGCTCCTAAGGGTGTTTCTTCTAAATCTTCAGTTAGATTACACTTGCACCAACATATTCCATATTGACAACTCTATTATACAATATAGGCACAAATAAGAAAAAATCATAACATGAATTTAGACGTTGTCTAATTACATACCACCTGGGTAGACCTTTTAATGCTCTTGTTACTCTTATGACTTAGCCACCCTTCACTGCACTTATAAAAATGTTAGGGTCTCTCACTTGTGCCACTCATATTTATTGAAGCTAACATCTTACATACCTCACCTACTCCATTTTTTGTCAACTTCCAATTGAACTGAGTATTTAAGAAGTATCTCAACATGTTTTATTAATCATATTTATTGATGACATATTGATATATTCAAAAAATTAGGAGGACCATGCTAGTCATTTTAGAATATTCCTCTAAACTCTTAATGATCGAGATTTAGACTTGAGTGCATAACAATCTTGGACCACATTTTGTTTGGTGAAGGAATTCAAGTCAACACTAAGAAAATTGAAGAAATTTAGAATTGTCCTAGACCCACCTCCCCAACTGAGATATAAAGTATTTTGTGGGATTGACTTGTTACTATAGAAGATTGCCGGGGGGTTTTCATCTATTTCATACCCATTGACTAAGTTGAGTAAAAAAATAGCTACGTTTCAATGGTATGAAGCTTGTGAGAAAATCTTTTAGGAATTGAAAACTCGGTTAACCACTATTCTAGTATTGACCCTACCAGAGAGTACATAGGGTTTTGTTGTTTATTGTGATGGGTCCTGAGTTAGACTTGGTTATGCATTGAGGCAGAATGGTAAGTGCATAGCTTATTCCTCCAGTCCACTTAAGATTCTTACGAAGAACTACCCTATTCAGGATCTCGAGTTTGGAATAGTAGATTTTGCTCTCAAGATATAGCGTTACTATCTCTATGGTGTTCATATGGATGTGCTCATCGACCACTAGAGTCTCCAATATGTCAGAACGAGCTAAATATTTTACAAAGGAAATGGATAAAACTACTCATATATTATGATATGAGTATTCTATACAATATTGGTAAGGATAATTTTGTTGTTGATTCCTTGAGTAGGTTGTCCATAGGGAGTACTTCTCATGTAAAGGAAGGTAGAAACAATTGTCTAAGGAAGTTCACAGACGTGCACATCTGGGTGTTTGTTTATTAGATTCCTATAAAGGCGGAGTTGTCATGATGAGTAGGCTGAATTCTCATTATAGTCAGATTTGAAGGAGAAGCAGGACAATGATCCTATTTTACTTAAGTTGAAGGTAAATATACATAAGTAGAAAGGGATGGTCTTTTCACAGGGGGAGATGGTGTGCTAAGGTATCAAGGTAAATTGTGGTATCTAAGTGTGGATGAACTCTGAGAGAGAATCATGGAAGAAGCCTATAGTTTCTGATATTCGATTCATCCTAATTCCACTAAGATGTACCATGACTTGAGAGATGTGTATCTATTGTCACACTCGGATCCTAGATCCCAGATGAGACCGGCGTCGTTAACCTCTTAGAGGTCGTAGACAAGCCTCTTCTTAGCTTTCATTACACTCATACAGTTAAATTTAGCGGAAAATTTATAACTTTTTAAACTTACTGGAGAGTACTTAGACTTCATATAATTCTTGCATAAGAGTGATATACTAACGGCTCAAGACAAACAACCATCTATTAATAGATTGAACAATTGAAATGAAGAAATTATAACATCATTAATAGTTGCCAAACCGGCCTTAATACAAAAGCTTGAACAAATATTTGGAAAGAAACGCTAGGGACAACATCAACTAGCTATGTCTAATCTACTAAAGCTAGAATATAAAACGTAGGTATCCTCGAACTCAAGAGGACCTACCAAAGTTTGGAGGTACTAGTCCAAACAGATTCAAACGAACTTCAATCTTCTTCAAGGACCTGCACCTATAATTGTATATGGGTTAGTACACACTTGTACTAAGTATGGGTATATGCACATAAACACATAAGGACTATACATGATCAAGGAAAGCTCTTCCAATAGCAACATGCCATTTCTAGAAAGTGAAGTCACTTCACTTTCCTAATTCGTTATTTATGAATCATGCTATGAATATGACATATTTTCATGCATTTAAGGCACAAAACTCATTTTCTATATGAACATAAGACCTTGAAATCATGAACATAATTTTATAACAACTCAAGCAAAAATTAATATTTTTGCTCCCCCTTAGGCCGAGAGCTCCCTCTCCCAGACTTAGTTTATTTTTCAGTCTTTTCTTCTTTCTGTTGTGTAGTTCAATGATATTTTTTGATCCTATGTTTTACTTATGAGTGCAATGATTCATTGTAGTCCCATACCTACAATGAATCAAGTAAGTAATCCAAAAGACTAAGGAAATGATTTGACTACCCTACTCACAAGTTATTCATTTCATTCTTGTTAAATTGGGCATGAAGTATTTATAAGACAATCTTTATTGGCTATGCCCGTTCTTTGATTATTTGCTTAACATATAGATCTTGGGGAATATATTCATACTCCAATTGATGAGTCATTATGTTTTGCTCCCTTTATTGGCATAAACCAATAACTGTTAAAACTTCATTCTTATCAAACACTGATGATTTGACATTCTTATGCTTTTGCTTACTTAGTTAACTTTGAACTTACATTTCTTCTTCTTTGATCTGCTGTTCACTTTGAACATGCTAGGTTGACTTAGGATATTCTTTTAAGACTTCCATTGGGATCTTCCTATGCAATGACTAAGAATGACTTACATCATTACTTAGTCTAACCTCACCCTTTGGTCATCCTATCTGAACACCCCTCATCTTCCTAGTTCTTTCTTTCTTTCTTTCTTACTTTCTAACAAAACTTACTGAAATCTTAAGCACTAACCGACATAGATCATGTGAGCTAACATGAAATCCAGTGTCTTCCCGACACCGAAAAGAGGTGGTTCACCGGCCAAAGTGAAACCGAAAACTGCCTAACTTTCTTAGGTGGAATCCACTAACTAGTAACCTATGATGGCGACATAGTTCAAAGACTAGGAGACCTTTGAGACCCTGATCCACCTTGGTGGTAGTCTCGTCTCATGAGGCGTACATGTGCTTGCACAAGCTCATTGCTACTCTATCGGTGCTTAGCTCAGATTTATTATACTTTACAAATTTTAGAGTTCACTCATACATTGTGGAAGCTTGCTTCTAGTATGAGGTATACTTAGCTCAATGGATGACTTGTCATCCCTTTCTTTACTTGATAAATGTGAACTTAAATCTTACATTATCATCATGGTGTGAGTGAGACTTGTCTCACAATTTCTAACACCCTCTTATGTGAGTATCTTTGACATAATTGTTTAGGTACAAGTGAGACTTGTCTCACTTCCTTTAACACCCCATTGTCGGTCAATTACATAATTCATAAGCTTTTAGTTATTTCATTACTCACCTTATCTTTTTCATTGTTATTTGGTAGTCTTGTACCATTCTTTATGAAAGTTATAAGGACTTATTCAATGTGCTACTATGTTCACAAGTTCATTTAGATAGGGTATGTTGGGACTTGTCCCAATCATTGGCATGCCCTAAGTTATGAGTTCATTGAGTTAAGATTGGTATGACTTAATCATTGTCCAATTCTATTAATATCTTGGACATAATATTGCTAGCCAATTTGTTGGCATAAAATCAAACTTTCAGTTGTCATGATATTATCACTAGCCAAGTCAATTACTTTATGAATATATTATAGTAATCTCATCATTTTAAGCAGACAACTTTTAACCTTTGATTATCCTATAAGAACAATTCGGTGCTTGGTTTGGCCAAGCTATAAAGTTGATTTGACATTGAAGATTCATTAACTCACTTTGATTCTCATTCTTATTTCTTCTTGGAAACATTGCATTCCAAACACATAGAAACATATCTACTGTAAACTCACACAGTAATCGAAACCTTCATTTCTTTTAACAGTAAACTGAATTTCATAAATGATTTATAACAATTTCATCTTCTCGAACACAATTAGGCATTACAACGTTTCTTATCTCATGTAATTGATTCTCTAATCATACGGATCTAACCTATACGTCTCATTCGACAATATCAAATCACAGAAATCTACACATAATGATCAGTTAGCACCACATACCAACAACATGCTCGAGATTTGCATTATACATACTACTAGAATCGGAAATAGGGAGAACTAGGGAGATGAACATTCGATAATTTCTTTGGGAACAACCCTAATTTGGGTTTTCTTTAATTCAAAACATTTGAAAATCCTCCTGGGAAAGGGAATCCAAGAGAGAAAACCCATACCTTACTGTAGAATTGAATCTACGAAGATCACCCTGTTCTTTGCACGAAAATCTTGAAGAATTTCCTTGAAATCGCCTAAGTTTTTTCTTATTTTTTCTCACTGTTTTTCAGTCGTAGGTTTCTACTGGATAACCGTGAGTCTAAGTCTTAGGAACTTAATATTGACTAATTCAACTTAGGATAGGTAACTTAATTAAATAATTCAATTAGCTAATTACCAAAACGCCCCTCCTAAATTGACTAAAAATAGGAGAGCATTTGACATAGCCAAATTCTGAATAATTTGCTAAGGGTCTCGGGTTTGACCATGAATTTAAATTAATAAATTAAGTTGCTAATTTAATTAATTAAGTGACCTAGGGTAATTACTAAAGTACCCCTAAGTCACTAGGACCATAACCAAGCCCTTTGGACCATCCTAGGTTAGGTACTAGGATGTTTCTTTAGTTAGCTACTCGGCTAGTGTCACCCGGTTAGGTCTTAGGATTTTGGGCACACTAGTTAGTTCATTTTAGTTAGTCCTAGGTTAGTTAGCTAGTTAGGTAAGTTAGTTAGAGACTAGGATTGGTTAGGAAGCTTGGCCCCACGTGGCTTGACCCGACGCGTGACGGCCCCCTAACCGCCCTAATTGAATCGGTTGGGCTTGGTTGCTTGGCCTCTCGGCCGGTAAAACATGTGCTTGAAAATGTGTTTCCATGCACTTTCGTAACCGTGCACTCCGTAGTTGCACTTGGAAAGTTCACTTCTTGTCCCAAGAATCCTTACTATGTCCTTGGGCACTACTTAATCTACATGATCATTTTAAATGATCATGTGCTATGGTACCTAGGCTTGACACTTGGATGCCTGGTACCTAATGTGAGTAAGCGAAGAAATTAAGAATTTTAGCTTAGGGTCTTCATTGGAGGTCTAAACAAGCTTGGATTGGAGCATTTGAATATCAAAGTGTATTTAAGTTACTTGTTAATACATAAAATTTGGCTAACACCCTTAAGCCAATATTCTCTAACCTGCCCAATATTACTCAATATTGGGCATTGGGATGCCTATGTACCCCAATACATATTCTTAATACCTAATAGACTCTTCACTAGACAAGTACATTTTCTGGAATGTCACATTATCCCCCCCTTAGGAACATTCATCCCTGAATGACACTACACATCATTTTAAATCAAAGAGTGTATTTTCGAAAAACACATCAACATACTTAAAACTTTACTCTTTGTGAATATCTGATTCACAACTTACTCTCGATGATGCACCTCACTCAAAGCTTATCTGAAGCTTTATATCTGAGA
This sequence comes from Solanum sitiens, assembly GCA_016801875.1. Taxonomy (NCBI): domain Eukaryota; kingdom Viridiplantae; phylum Streptophyta; class Magnoliopsida; order Solanales; family Solanaceae; genus Solanum; species Solanum sitiens. The sequence goes on from JABWTJ010000592.1 coordinate 586,900, forward strand.
TTGAGGAACTTCCTTCTCAATCTCTCTTTAACTCAATGCACATCATAACTCACGCGACACAAAAATCATGTCAACGCTATACAAAAATAGCAACATGAATGTAAGCATGAACTCATATTAACTCATATAGTGAAAGTTTAACACACAGTTATGGACTTAAAACACCAAAACCGACTAATGCACTAAAATTTAGAGTTTCATAACAAAATCAGACTTAGGAAGAGTATATCTAACCTCAAGAACTTAACAAGTGAGGGTAACGGGATCTCATGTCGGCCTTGGCCTCCCATGTTGCTCCCTCAACAAGGTTGTTCCTCCATAACACCTTTACGGTGGCAACCTCCTTGTTCCTCAGCTGCTTCACTTGGCGATCTAAAATTTGAACTGAAACCTCTTCATAAGAAAGGTTCTCATCGACTCTTAACCCTGAACAGGTAGGATTGATACTGGATCACCTAGACACTTTTTAAGCATCGAAACATGACACACTAGATGAACAGAAACCAAGCCATTTTGTAACTTCAGTTCATAGGCAACATTCCCTACTCGCTGTAAGACCTCATAAGGACCTATATACCTCGGACACAACTTCCCTTTCTTACCAAACCTCATCACCCCTTTCATGGGTGATATCTTCAGGTAGACTTTATCACCTACCTCGAATTCAAGAGCCCTCTTCCTGTTATCAGCATAGGATTTTGACGAATATAAGCAGTAGACAATCTATCCCTGATCATTCTCACCTTTTCCATAGCTTCATGTCCGATCTCAGGGCCAAGGATGGAAGACCCTCCTACCTCAAACCACCCAACTGGGGACCTACATCTCCTGCCATACAGTGCTTCAAAAGGTGTCATCCCAATACTGGAATGGTAGCTATTATCATAAGAGAACTCAATCAGTGGCAAGTGATCATCCCAACTCCCCTTGAAGTCAATAACACATGCTATAAGCATGTCTTCAAGGGTTTGAATGGTACGCTCTGCTTGTCCATCCGTCTGAGGATGAAAAGCAGTATTGAGCTTCACTTGTGTACCCAAGCTCTTTTGGAAAGATCTCCAAAAATGAGAAGTGAACTGGGATCCCCTATCCGAAATGATAGATAAAGGGATCCCATGCCACATCACTATCTCATCAATATACAGCTTGGCATAATCTTCGGATCTGTAAGTAGACTTCACAGGAATGAAGTGAGCAGACTTAGTTATCCTGTCAACAATGACCCAAATGGAATCATGCATTTTCCTGGTCCTAGGAAGACCAACCACAAAGACCATATTAATAGCCTCCCACTTCCATGTTGGCATCTCAATCGACTGGGTAAGACCTCTAGGCTTAAGGTGTCCGGCCTTAACCTGTTGGAAATTGGGGCACTCCTCCACAAACTTAGAAATATCGCGCTTCATACCTTCCCATCAATAGATCTCCTTGAGATCATGATACATCTTTGTGGAACCTGGATGGATGGAATACCTGGAGCCATGAGCCTTTGCAATAATATTAGGTCTCAGATTATCAATATTGGGCACACACAATCTGCCCTGGTATCTAAGCACACCATCCCTCCCTAGGTAGAATGATTCATTCAGCTTACTCAACACTGAATCTTTAAACTCCATAAGTACTGGGTTGAGATGCTGCTTAGCTTTAACATCTACAACCAATGAGGATTCAGAACTGGAATGAACTGAAACACCCCCACTTGGTGTATCTACCAGCCGTAGACCTAACCTAGCCAATTGGTGTTCCTCTTTAACCAGCTCCTCCTTCTCATCATCAATATGAGACACACTGCACATGATCAATCGGCTCAAAGCATCGGCCACTACATTGGCCTTACTTGGGTAATAGTGGACACTCATGTCATAATCCTTGAGCAGTTCTAGCCATCTTCTTTGACGAAGATTAAATTCTCTCTAGGTAAAAACATACTGAAGACTTTTATGGTCAGTAAATACATCAACTTATACACCATATAAGTAATGTCTCAAAAGTTTTAACGCAAATACCACAGCAGCTAACTCAAGATCAAGAGTAGGGTAATTCTTCTGGTGGATTTTCAACTGTCTTGATGCATATGCAATCACCTTGACATCTTACATAAGAACACATCCAAAAGCTACTCGGGAAGCATCACAGTACACCACATACCCTTAACCACTCCTCGGCAATGTGAGAATTAAGGCTGAAATGAGTCGGTCTCTGAGATCTTGGAAGCTCTTTTCAAAAGTTTTAGACCACTCAAACTTCGCCTTCTTCTTTGTTAAGGCTGTCAATGGAGCAGCAATAGCGGGAAAGCCCTCAACAAACCTGCGATAGTAATTAGCCAAACCCAAGAAAATCCGAATGTCTGTAGGAGTGAGGGGTCTCGGCCAGTTCTTTACTGACTCAATCTTTTTTGGATCAACCTCTACACCCTGGTCGGACACAACATGACCAAGAAAGGTCACTGATCTCACATAAAACTCACAATTGTTGAATTTTGCATACATCTGATGTTCTCTGAGTACTTGCAATGTCATTCTCAAATGCTGTTCATGCTCTTCTCTGGTCTTAGGGTATATGAGGATGTCATCTATGAATACTATGAAAAAAGAGTCAAGGTATTCACGAAGACCCTATTCATAAGGTCCATAAACACGTCTGGTGCATTAGTAAGAACAAATGACATGACAAGAAACTCATAATTACCATACCTAGTACGAAAGGCAGTCTTAGGAATATCCTCTTGTCTTACTCTAAGCTGGTGATACCCTGACCGGAGATCTATTTTAGAAAATAAACTTAAACCTTGGAGTTGATCAAATAATGCATCAATTCTGGGAAAAGGGTATTTGTTCTTTAGTAACTTTGTTGAGTTGCCGATAATCGATACACATTTTAAGGGTTCCATATTTTTTCTTAACGAATAACACTGGAGCATCCCATGGGGATATGCTCGGCTGGATGAAGCCCTTATCAAGTAGATCTTTTAACTGCAGCTTTAACTCTTTGAGTTCAGCTGGAGCCATTCTATAGGGAGGAATGGAAATTATTTTGGTGTTGGGATCTAAGTCAACACCAAAGTCAATTTTGCGTTCAGGAGGGTCTCCTTGTAAATCCACTGGAAAGACAACTTGAAACTCATTCACTATGGACACATAGTCTATGGAAGGAACTTCATGTTCTAAGTCATTGACTCTGACTAAGTGGTATAAATACCCCTTAGATAACATCTTATTGGCTTTAAGATGGGAAACTATTTGGACTGCTGGATTTGAACTACGCCCTTCCCATTCCATCTCTAACTCATTAGGAAACTGAAACCTTATTACCTTGTTTCGACAGTCTATGGTAGCATAGCATTTATGGAGCCAATCCATACCCGAGCCACATCCTTGAGCTGGTATGCAGCTAACTCAGCCTTGTCCTCTTAATTAACACCCATAGCACAGAGAATCTTGTGCACCTCATCCACAAACTCCTGGGGATCCTCATTGGTTCTGGACCTGAAGTAGACTGGAGGATTCATTCTGGTGAAATCTCTCAGTCTGCTAGCCAAGGTGCTAGCATGTGCATTCTCCCTGGGAGCACCCTCTCTAGTGTCCTGGGATGTGATAGCCTATGCCTGAGAACTGATGGCTTGGGCCTTCTGAACCAGTGTTGCTCTCACTTCTCCATCCGTCAACGCAGCTGGGTTGACAGACACTTGCACTCCAGCAGCTGGGGCTTGATGAGGAGCTTGGTTTCCCCAGGCAGTTGCTTCTCCAACTCTACTGACTGTGTTTCTTCTTGTGTTCATTTTTCTATACGCACACACAATAAGGAAGTTAGATGCTAGAATGACACAAAATGTCAAAGCTCTACACAACACGATAAAGAGTAGAAGAAGGGAAGATTCTTAACATCACTAAGTCTCTAAGTCATGGTTGTGGTGAAATTCACAACCATAAGCTAGAAACTACACAACATGGTTGTTTTGAGCCTTAGTTCCAATGTAATTTAACCTCATGCTCTGATACCAAGTTTGTCACACCCAGATCGTAGATCCCAAATGAGACCTGCGTTGTTAACCTCTCAGAGGTCGCATATAAGCCTCCTCTTAGCTTTCATCACACTCATACAGTTAAATTTAGCGGAAAATTTATAACTTTTTAAAATTACCGAAATGTACTTAGAATTCATATAATTCCTGCATAAGAGTGATATACTAACGGCTCAAGACTAACAACCATCTATTAACAAATTGAACAATTGAAATGAAGAAATCATAATATCATTAATAGTTGCCAAACCGGCCTTCACAAAAGCTTGACCAAATATTCGGAAAAAAACGCTAGGGACAACATCCACTAGCTATGTCTAATCTACTAAAGCTAGAATATAAAACGTAGGTATCCTCGAAATCAAGAGGACCTACCAAAGTCTGGAGGTACTAGTCCAAACAGCTTCAAACGATCTTCTATCTTCTTCAAGGACCTGCACCTATAATAATAGTAATTGTATATGGGTTAGTACACACTTGTACTAAGTATGGGTATATGCACATAAACACATAAGTACTATGCATGATCAAGGAAAGCTCTTCCTATAGCAACATGCCATTTCTGGAAAGTGAAGTCACTTCACTTTCCTAATTCGTTATTTATGAATTATGCTATGAATATGACATATTTTCATGAATATAAAGCACAAAACTCATTTTCTATATGAACATAAGACCTTGGAATCATGAACATAATTTTATAACAACTCAAGCAAAAATTAATATTTTTGCTCCCCCTTAGGCCGAGCTCTCTCTCTCCCGGACTTAGTTTATTTTTCAGTCTTTTCTTCTTTCTGTTGTGTAGTTCAATGATCTCCGTTGATCCTATGTTTTACTTATGAGTGCAATAATTCATTGTAGTTTTTACCTACAATGAATCAAGTAAGTAATCCAAAAGACTAAGGAAATGATTTGAATACCCTACTCACAAGTTATTCATTTCATTCTTGTTAAATTGGGCATGAAGTATTTATAAGACAATCTTTATTGGCTATGCCCATGCTTTGATTATTTGCATAAAATATAGATCTTGGGGAATATATTCATACTCCAATTGATGAGTCATTATGTTTTGCTCCCTTTATTGGCATAAACCAACAGCTGTTAAAACTTCATTCTTATCAAACACTGATGATTTGAGATTCTTATGCTTTTGCTTACTTAGTTAACTTTGAACTTACATTTCCTCTTCTTTGATCTGCTGTTCACTTTAAACATGCTAGGTTGACTTAGGATATTCTTTTAAGACTTCCATTGGGATCTTCCTGTGCAATGACTAAGAATGACTTACATCATTACTTAGTCTAACCTCACCCTTTGGTCATCCTATCTGAACACCCCTCATTTTCCTAGTTATTTCTTCCTTTCTTACTTACTTTCATACTTTCTTACTGAAATATTACTGAATGCTAAGCATTAACTGACATAGATCGTGTGAGCTAACATGAAATACAGTGTCTTCCCCACACCGAAAAGAGGTGGTTCACTGGCCAAAGTGAAACCGAATACTGCCTAACCTTTTAGGTGGAATCCACTAGCTAGTAACCTATGATGGCAACATAGTATAAAGACTAGGAGACCTTTGAGGCCCTGATCCACCTTGGTGGTAGTCTCGTCTCATGAGGCTTACACGTGCTTGCACAAGCTCATTGCTAGTCTATCGGTGCTTAGCTCAGATTTATTATACTTTACAACTTTTAGAGTTGACTCATACATTGTGGAAGCTTGCTTCTAGTATGAGGTATACTTAGATCAATGGATGACTTGTCATCCCTTTCTTTACTTGATGAATGTGAACTTAAATCTTACATTATCATCATGGTGTGAGTGAGACTTGTCTCACAATTTCTAACACCCTCTTATGTGAGTATCTTTGACATAATTTTTAGGTGCAAGTGAGACTTGTCTTACTTCCTTTAACACCCCATTCTGGGTCAATTACATAATTCATAAGCATTTAGTTATTTCATTACTCACCTTATCTTGTTTAATGTTATTTGGTAGTCTTGTATCATTCTTTATGAAAGTTATAATGACTTATTCAATGTGCTTCTATGTTCACAAGTTCATTTAGATAGGGTATGTTGGGACTTGTCCCAATCATTGGCATACCCTAAGTTATGAGTTCATTGAGTTAAGATTGGTATGACTTAATCATTGGCCAATTCTATTAATATCTTGGACATAATATTTCTAGCCAATTTGTTGGCATAAAATCAAACTTTCACTAAACACTTATCATGATATTATCAATAGCCAAGTCAATTACTTCATGTATATATTATAGTAATCTCATCATTTTAAGGAGCCAACTTTTAACCTTTGATTAGCCTATAAGAACAATTCAGTGCTTGGTTTGGCCAAGCTATAAAATTGATTTGGCATTGAAGATTCATTAACTAGCTTTGATTCTCATTCTTATTTCTTCTCGGAAACATTGCATTCCAAACACTTACAAACATATCTTCTGTAAACACACACAGTAATTGAAACCTTCATTCCTTTCAATTGTAAACTGAATTTCATAAATGACTTATAGCAATTTCATCTTCTCAAACACAATTAGGCATTACAACGTTTTTTATCTCATGTAATTGATTCTCTAATCATACAGATCAAACCTATAGGTATCATTCGACATTATCAAATCACAGAAACCTCATCATAATGATCAGTTAGCACCACATACCAACACCATGGTCAAGATTTGCATTATACATACTACCAGAATCGAAAATAGGGAGAACTAGGGAGATGAACATTCAACAATTTCTTTGGGAACAACCCTAGTTTGTGTTTTCTTTAATTTAAAACATTTGAAAACCTCCTGGGGAAAGGAATCCAAGAGAGAAATCCCATACCTTACTGTATAATTGAATCTACGAAGATCACCCTGTTCTTTGCACGAAAATCTTGAAGAATTGCCTTGAAATCGCCTAAGGTTTTTCTTACGTTTGCTCACTGTTTTTAAGTCGTAGGTTTCTACTGGATAACCGTGAGTCTAAGTCTTAGGAACTGAATATTGACTAATTCAACTTAGGATAGGTAACTTAATTAAATAATTCAATTATCTAATTACCAAAATGCCCATCCTAAATTAACTAAAATAGGAGAGCATTTAACTTAGCCAAATTCTGAAAATTTTCTAGGGTCTCGGTTTTGACCACGAATTTAAATTAATTAATTAAGTTGCTAATTTAATTAATTAAGTGACCTAGGTTAATTACTAAAGTAGCCTATGTCACTAGGACCATAACCAACCAATTTGTACCATCCTAGGTTAGGTACTAGGATGTTTCTTTAGTTAGCTACTTGGCTAGTGTCACCCGATTAGGTCTTAGGATTTTGGGCACACTAGTCAATTCATTTTAGTTAGTCCTAGGTTAGTTAGCTAGTTAGGTAAGTTAGTTAGAGCCTAGGATTGGTTAGGAAGCTTGACCCCACATGGCTTGACATGGCGCTTGACGGCCCCCTAACCGCCCTAACCGAATAGGTTGGGCTTGGTCGCTTGGCCTCTTGGCCGGTAGCACATGTGTTTGCATGCACTTTCCTAACCGTGCACTCTGTAGTTGCACTTGGAAAGTTCACTTCTTGTCCCAAGAATCCTCACTATGTCCTTGGGCACTACTTAATCTACATGATCATTTTAAATGATCATGTGCTATGGTACCTAGGCTTGACACTTGGATGTCTGGTACTTAATGTGAGTAAGCGAAGAAATTAAGAATTTTAGCTTAGGGTCTTCATTGCAGGTACAATTCCTAAACAGGCTTGAATTGGAGCATTTGAACATCAAAGTGTATTTTAAGTTACTTGTTAATACAAAAATTTTGGCTAACACCCTTAAGCCAATATTCTCTAACCTGCCCAATATGACTCAATATTGGGCATTGGGATGCCTATGTACCCCAATACATATTATTAAAACCTAATAGACTCTTCACTAGACAAGTACATTTTCTAGAATGTTACATATGTGGAGTGGCATGAAGTGATGTATTGCCTAGTTTTTTCCTAAGTGCCAAAATTTCCAGCAAGTCAAGGCTGAGAATCAAAGGCCATGTGGTGTATCTCATAATATACCCCTTCCGGAATGGAATTGGGAGATGATTAATGTGGATTTCTTTATTGGTCAAGAAAAACACACAATTCAAACCTTAGAGAATATGTTGAGAGCTTGTGTTTTGGATTTCAAAGGTAATTGGGATGACCACTCGCCTCTTATTGAGCTTGCATACAATAATAGTTATCATTCCAACATTCAGATGGCTCTGTATGAGGTTCTATATGACCAGAGATGTAAATCTTCTATTAGGTGATTTGAGGTTGGTGAAGCTGAGTTGATAGGACCATATTTGGTTCGTTAAGTCATGGAGAAGGTGAAGATAATTTAGGAGAGGTTAAAAACTGTGTAGAGTTGTCATAAATCCTATACATATGTTAGAAAAATAGATTTAGAGTTTGAGGTTGATGATTGGATATATCTGAAAGTTTCACCTATGCAGCGTGTTATGAGATTTGGTAAGAAAGGGAAGCTCAGTCCCCGATATATTAGTACTTACCGAATTTCCAAAAGGGTTGGTAATATAGCTTATGAGTTGGATCTACTACTAGAACTAGAATAAGTTCATCCAATATTTCATATTTCTATGCTAAAGAAGAGCTTGGGTAATCATGCACTTATTATACCTAATGAAAGTATTGGAGTAAAAAAAAATAGGTCCAATGAGGAGATTCCAGTTTAGATCCTTGATCGTCAGGTTCGCAAGTTGAGAACTAAAGGTTGCATTAATCAAAGTCTTATGGAGGAACTAATTAGTTCAAGAAGCTACTTGGGAGTCAAAGGATTATATGAAGAAGAGATAGCGTCGCCTTTTTTCCTCTAAATCAATTCCAAACCAAGGCACTAACTATTTTTAGAGTACTTTTTAAGTTGATATATTGAGTTTATGCTATATGCATGTTTTGTTCTTTATGTTGGATTGTTAGACACTTTCCCACACCTTTTATGCTTAGTTTTATCTCATTCGAGGTCAAATTTTCCCTGGGGGAGATATTGTAACACCTGGAAATTGAAACGTGGAATGCAAAAGGGAAAATGCTTCAATCGAGTACAAGTACACAAGTATGGAAGGTTATACCGTCCGTACAGGGTGTCACATACCGTACAACGAAGCATGGTGAAAGGTAAATGTTGAAAGCCCTTTTAGGAAGAGTTTCATGGGCCGAAAGGGGAACACGACCCATTACGTCGCTCGTGAAGTTAAGCCCAACACCTATGAAGGTTCATAGGCACTGGATGGTCCGTAAAGATTCACATGAACCGTGAAGTCGTTCGTGAAGGGACCCATAAGTTTTTAGTTTTTTGGTCAACTTGAAATTTTCGTGACTCTCCACACATTATAAATTCTATGCCTCTTTATCTATCAAATTAAAGGTCTTTGCATCTTCTTTCCAACGCCCCCAAGTTTGTCTCAGTTCTAATTTGGAGTAAAAGGTTATGCCAATTTTAATGAAGCACTATCATACATGTGAAGTTTAACGAACCATGGACCTTAAATGGTCTGTCAAACCTCTTTTTAAGGGTACTTCATCAATTTTTAAGTGTGAGTTGATTTGGTCTTTCCCCTATGTCTTTTTTAACCTTACTCTAAGTCGTTTTTGAGTGTTTATTGAGTATATCATTCAAAATACAGTGAGTATTTTAAAAATTCCTTTAAAACTCACACAGGGTTCCTCTTCCCCAAAAAGAACCCTAAAACCTTCAAGCAAAAATCCAAGATACAAAGAAAATCCTCCCACCAAAGTTTTCCCATTCTCTTCCGCTCTAATGTTCCTCCTCAATGTGAAGATAAATCAAGTCTCCACCAAAGTTTTCATTTTAAAATCTTCATAACACAAATGTAAGGCTATCATAATATTGGACTAGTTCATTCTACATTTGAGTATTTTTTTAGATAAGTTGATAGTGAGTTCTTAGTTATTGAGTTGTTGATTTTTGAATTCCTATGTCAAATCATTTAATTGTTGTAAATTCTGTATAGCAATTATTGAGTTGATCGTTCATCTCGATATTGTAGAATTAATCCAATGAATTGAGTTTTCTTGAGATGGATGGTATTGTTGAGTTCTAGTATTAAGTTTTCAATATTGTTATTGAGATCCTTGAGTTGATGCTTTCATGTATATATTCCAACATAAAACCAATTTTGAGTTACAAATTTTGTGAATCATTTAAAGCCAACATTTGTGTTTTTGAGAAAGTAAAAAGGTGTTTGCGACAGAGCATACGAAAACTAAGTAATTCCCAAATGTTTCATTTTTACATGAAGAAAAGGAGTATTTTTTTAAAAAAAGTTAATTTTTCAGAAAGATTGAGTACAAAATAGTTATCTCTTAAAGAGGCCCCTTTTGAGTAATTATCTCTACCCCAAATGTAGTTTTACATAGAGAAAATAAAAAACATTGTTTTCTTAATTAGAATTTAGTTTCAGAGATATTTTAGAGCAATTAACTCTTTTAAGATGATGTTTGAGTAGTTATCTCAAACCAAAGAAAGAGTATTTTTGTAACACCTCGAACTACAATCATTTTTTAGTTTTGGATCAACTTAAAATGATCATATCTTTGAGAACATAAAGAATTAGTTTCCCATGAGGTATCAAATCAACGATCTTTGAGTCCTCTTTCCAACGCCGCCAAGTTTGTGAAATTTTGAGCTTGGAGTAAAAAGTTATGGCCATACGAATTAAGCCTCAATAGTGATGATTTTTTATTCATTTAAAGAAAAGGTATTTTGGTCTTTTCCTTACACTTCTAGGACTAAAACGTTTTTCTCACCTAAATAATGGTCTAATATGATTTTTACCACTTTTTCATGTTCCTAAATGCTTAGAAATTGAGAGAAGGGTTTGGAGAGTAGAAAAGAGCTAAGTTCAAACGCTCATCAAGAATTTAGAGAATTCACTGAGAACATCATTTTTCCTAGGTATGTAAGCTTATCACAGTGTTGGGATTGTTCAACAACACGCCATACCTCTAATTTTTTTCATGAAATCACTTATTGAGAGATTCTTGACATAGTTTTTGAATTTTGCCTCATTCCTTAACAATGGAGGTTTTGAGTTCTTGAGTTAATTGATATTTAGTATGATTTGGGTTTTAGATAGATATTGATGAGTTTGTAAATAAAAACGGCTTAGAAGAAATCACTCGATTCTAGATGAGTTAGGACCCAAATATTCGACGAAAAATTCATCAAATTTCTGAGCATGGATGTGGGCAGTGCATCACAACTACACCAGGACTACTATTTAGTATTTTGGGGCCTGGTGTGGCATTACATTAGTGCACCCGAAACTTCTGTAGTAGTTTTGGGCTGGCGCCACTCAGTACGCCAGGGTCAGCAGGTCCTTTTCTTTGCCATCCTTCTCTTCGGGTGTATTAATTCGAATCGTGTCTATGTTCTCTTCTTGATTTTATTTCTTAAAGTCTTCATTAATCCTTGAGAGATCCTACATATCCTATTCACATTTCTTTATTCACATTTCAAATCAAAGAAAAGTTAAGAGGAAAATCCAAGAGGTCCTTTTTAGTCATTTTAGGAAACTTTTGCAATTGATTATTGATTTGAACTAAATCTTGAGTAAATGAGAATGAGAATAAGGAGAGTTTTATTTCATGTTTTAAAATGAGTATAAGTGAACGAAGCATTTCCAAGTGTAACCCTTCAACATTTGAAAATCCTCATAAACAATTTAAGCTAAATAGGGTAAATGATCATACTTTTTAGATGAATCCTTTGTGCCTTCCGGCAAAGCATAGTAAATCCACTAAGTTGAGCTATTACATACCCCAAAAAGGTATAGGATAGTTGTGATAGTATGGGCGAGATGTTGTATCATCACATATCTCATAGTGATGGTTATCGGTTTCAGAATCTCCCAAATAAGAGTAAAGAGTATGTTATTGTACTTTATACATTTTTAGTTGATATTGTATTGTTTTACAAGCTTTATATGTTGCATCTCTTATTGTTGCTTTCATATTGGAGTTGAGTTGAGGTGAGTATTGTCTTCCCATGTTATTAGTTCAGCTTTGTCTGTTTCAGTTTTACCCTTGCATACTCATACATTTAATGTACTGACGTCATTCGACCTATATCATATTATGATGCAGATACAACTGTTCAGGGTCATCAACTAGCGCTTCGTTGATACTATTTTACTTAAGCTAGCGTTGATGGACCTTTTAGTATTCTGGAGGTCTTCACATTGTTATTTCTATTTTTTTAAGTTATCGAAGGTCTTGTCCCAACTTTTATCGCAAGACTTAGAGGATTCATAGACACTAGTAGTAGAGTTTTTTTTACTATTCTCCTTTTGATGTTTTGATACATGGATTCAATTGTTTATGTTTAAACAATCATGTCAAGACATTTTTGAGTTTATATATTGTTGAGACTTTTGATTTGATTTTTGCTTTTGAAGTTCCTATTTTTCTTGAGTAAGTCTTCAGCTAAGTAGTTAGTCAGGTCAAGGATTCACATGATGGTTCTCGAGTACCTGCTACGTCCAGGGTGTAGGCTCGGGCGTGATAATATTTTTATACATTTGATCAATAGTATATATTATTTGGAGTAGTATTTAGCACCGATATGGTTGAGATTTCAGATAACTCACAGCCCCCATAGACCATGTCTTGCCAACATGGATAGAAGATCATACTTTTCAGATAAATCCGTATACTTAGTCGATCCACTTAGTTGAGGTTCTATATCCCAACACAATATAGGATAATTCTGGCAGTATGGAGAATATGTTGTATCATCACTTAGTTCATAGTGATGGTTGTCGGTTAGAAAATCTCCCAATAGAGTTAAAGTGCATTTTAGTATATTGCTTATCATGTTGAACTCAAAGATGAGATAATATTTTGTAAAACATTAAATGTATTAAATCATCTATCTTTTTACATACAACTTCAGTATATTTTATCTTTTACAATCCTTTCATTCAATTATTTCACTTCGGCTATATTACATACTCATATATTCGATTTAATGATGTCATTCGACTTGCATCTCTTTATGATGCAGATAGAGGTGTTTACCATCATCAAAGGACACTTCGTTGAGATCACTCTATACTTCAGCTAGCTCTTGGTGAGCCTCGTTGCATCTCGGAGACCTTCAAGTTAGTAGTTTTAAGATGTCGTGAGTCTTGTCCTGATAACTTTCTTTAATAGTAGAGGCTTTACAAAAAAAATAGAGTTGAGGAGTCGTTTAGTATTTACATTTCCTTGAGATGTTTTTGCAAACTATTATACTTATATTAATGAGTATTTTAAGGTAGTTTCAGTTGAGTATTTACTTTGAGTTTAAATGTTCATAAAATTCTGTTTTAAAACTTTTATCGCTTGAGTAAGTCTTCTCCTTAATATTCAACCGGCCAAGGGTTCGCTTGGAAACCAGTAATGGTTATCGCATGTCGGCCATGTCCAAGGTGTAGGGTCGGGGCATGACAATTTGAATAAGACCTTGTTTTGTGTGTATTTTTTAAATGAATGTAGGTAGGGTCGATGAGGTTCATCCAAATGTCTTTTGACAAAAAATATTAATATGATTAAAATTATATTGGACTAGGTTTCCTTGTTTTACTACCATCGTAGATAAGTAGAGAAATACCTTCTAGCTCTCACCATATTATTATTTGTGCATGAAATTTAAAAGATATAAACTGTGTGCATCAACTATTGCGGCGCTTTATAAATATCTATCACTAGTTCAATATAAGAAACTAAAAATACCACAACGCTATATAAAGAAACATCTTACTATGCCTCTTAAATGTCACAAATTAAATTTAATTTAACGCCAAATTTTTAATATCTAAAATTTAGGTTAATATTAGTAAAATACGTTATTACTTTCTTAGAAGTTTTGTATATATATATATATATATATATATATATATATATATATATATATGTATATATGTATATGTATATATTATTGTTGTGTGCTCTCGTCTTTCACAAATTAGATTTGACAAATGTAATCATTACATGTACAGTTTTCTACAAATTATTTAGTACTTCTTGTAATACCTCAGAAATTGGAATTGGACTTAAAGCACAAAACAATAGAAAATAGATGAACCACGGCAGGGTTCACGAACGTGAAAGGTACCACGGTCTATCGTCCATGTAGTGGCTCATTCATAATCAGAAGTGGTGGACCACGGGACGTTTGACGAGGAATGGGGAGGCTCGTGCAAGCAAGGGAGAACCAACCACACACAGGCATCAGACCACAGAGTCCACCACAGGTCGTGGTCTTGATAATGGGCCATGGGAAAAGTCCGTTAATCCAAGCCTGCAGGCCCCAACCCAAGTGAAGAATCAGAGTGGCCTTCACTGTTTGTGGTCCTTCACATGGGCTGTGGTAGTGCTTGTGAAGGACCCCCAAAAACTAGTAGACACTGAATAGAACCAGGACCCAATTCATAGGCCATAGTCCCTTTGATATGACGTCAGTGGCTCTGTGGAAGGACCCCGTCAGTTTTTAAGTTAGGGTTGTTTTGGTCTTTTCCTTCATGTGTTGGTCACCTTAACTACATCAGTTAACCCATTTACCACGTTGTTTTAACTCAATTTAATCTTAGAATTCTAATCAAAAACTAACCTAGTCGATTCATTCACCAAAATTCATCAAATTAAGAGAAAACGAAGAGAATAGTCGATATTTTACCCTTAAGAACAAGTAAATGGTTTTCTATTGTTCCAGCCTTGAAATCGAAGGATTATTTCTCCATAGGTTTTGTCACCATGTATGTGGAATCTAACTAGTTGGTTCCTTTTATCAATTAGATCCTAGAATTCAATCAGATTTTATGATCCTTGATATCTTGTTTAAAACTAGGGTTTCTAAAAACCTAAACAATTGTTGTGATAAAATTGTTATAGTGTTCCTAACCAGATTATCATGTTTTTTGTGAAATTGTTGCTTATTTCTTTGCATAAAATTCAGAATCGTAGTTCTATAGATTTTCTTAGTTCATGATTACACTTGCAAGGTCAGGTAAACAAATAAGCATGCCTTAGATTTCGAATCTTCATTTTCAGTACATAAATGTGGGATTCTCAGTTAGCATGTCTGAATATTGAGCTTATCCTGTAATTTAGTTATGTTGTGTCATACACATTTACAGTTGGAAGTAGGCGTAGCACCGAGTTTGACTAGTGTTCAGTTTACCCTCGTAGTCCCAAAACTATGTTCCTCCGTAGGAGTATAACTCCTCTTAGTGGGCATCAAATTTTGTGATCACATTAGTCATGCCTTTAAACCCCTGTATATTCGGTCCTCTTGGAGAGGCGTATACATCAGACTCTGTGTTTAGCTCACCTGGTTTTATGTCGGTTAATAGTAGCTCCAGACTATAGTGCATTTGACTAAGTTTTCAGTCATATTTCAGCATTCAGTTTCAGCATGTAATGATAATAATCGGTACTTGGTCATTACATTCGGTTCAGTATATTTCAGTATTTACATTATGTTTAGATTATATCATTGCTCATTTATTCTTGTCAAACTAACATATTTCTTCAGTTATATTCTATATCTTGCATGCTCAAGACATTCCAAGTATTGATGCATACTTTAGGTTACATCCTTTCATGATGTATGTTCAGGTCCTCAGCATTCAGATCACGTATAGATCAGTTCCCCATCCATACATAGTAGCATTAGTTGTGATACCTTATACTTCGAGGAGAATAGACATGTTTTCCATTTTAGTCTTTTATTTCAATGTAAAACTTCGAAACTCCAAGACGGGTTCTAGAGCCTAACATAAGTGTCATAAGTTCTAGACACTGTTTAAGGAATATTATAATGTTTATAAGTCATTTAGGAAATCTAGACACCAAAACGTCCAAAAATGTCCATGACGTCTGGAAAGTAGTTCAAGGAGGTACTAGCGTGCCTTAGCCTATTTGATTAGATTTTAGAAGTCGGAAAATAATGAAAATTGGTGGAAGGGTGTCTAACATGTGTTTAAGTGGATTAATGGTCGAAACGTCTAGGTACGACTCCCCAAGGACCAACCAAGGTCCCTTGAGGACGACCCTTGCAAGTGGAGTCAAACACTGCCTGGGCAGTGTGCACTGATACGCTCAAACTTACTTCTCAAATAAGAAGTAAAGCGGTCGTATCAAGTAAAGAACCCAACTAATGAGGTTGGGATCGATCCCACAAGGAAAATAGTTCAGACTTAACTTTATTTTATTATTACTATTATTTAGCCAACTGTTTTCCAATAAACCAAAAGACAAAAAGGGGGGTTTTATTTCTAAATTAATGAAAATAATTAACTAAATAAGAATGAACAACTAACAATTTTAACTTTCAGAGTTTAATCAAATTATAAAAGTAACTAGGGTTTTAGTGTTCCCCACAGGTTCCTAACTTGGTAAATCTAACTATAACATCTCTATCCTGATATCTTGCATGTAAAGTGATAAGTTATGTATCTCTAAATCCTTGGTCCGGCATCTAGAGAATTTCACTCCGCACCTTGGTCCGGCTACGTGTGTTGCTATACTAACCCTTATCTTTACCTCATATTAAACATCGTATTCGGTATTTGACTAAGCTATTAACTCGTACCAACCAATACTAGTCTATTAGATAGTCTACACTAAATCTATGTTGATAATTCTTTTCCTATTATCTACCTCCTTGGTCCGGCAAGTAGCATTAAGGCGAGTTCTAACGTTGGCCACCGTTAAAAAGAATTCTAAACGAAAGAATTATCAATACATGCAAGACACCACTCTAGAAATTGTTATTGAAGTTAGATTTCTACCTTGTTATTCACCCATGGTTCCCACAACCCTAGCTATGAGGTTTAGTTACCCATGTTCGTAATTACACAATTCATATCGTTAATGGAAAAGTTCATGCACTTACTTTTATGAAAACGAATAATTTCCCAGAATTCAACTTGATTAATCACCGAAATCCACAACAATCAATTCCCGAAAAATATCTTAATTTCCAAAATCAAGAGTTTACTAATATAATCGAAGAACTATAAACTAAAAATTATCCAGAAAGTCTAACCTCAAAAACGAGGTTTTTCCAACTATTTATAAGAAAAATAAAAACCTAATCAAATAAGGATTCTATTTACTAAAAATCTGTCCAAACGCGTCTGGGTCGACGGACCACGTGACGGACCGTCATAGACACGACGGACCGTCATAGCCTCCGTCGTCCCATACTTCACATCTTCTCATGTTGCTTTCTTCATCCCCCCAACGAACAAGTATGACGGCCCGTCGCACGCATGACAGCCCGTCGAGGGTCTTCGTTCCAATACACTTGAACTTTGGAATTTTGGGTACTGGGATTACTCTCTGATAATTACGACGAACATGCAGGACGGACCGTCGTATCTGTGACGGTCCGTCACGAACTTCCGTAATCCCACACTTGGTCAGACTTACCCAAATTTCCTTCAGCAACTTCTTCCTTCACTACGATGCCACCTACGGACCGTCACAGCCGCGACGGACCGTCATAGGCTCCGTAGGTGGTCTCTTCTGAAATTCTTTCTCAAAAACTTCCGCGTTCTTCCTTAGACAGATTTTCTGCAAACAAAGATAAACTTATATCAAAATCAACACAAAAAGGCTCTCGACACACACTAAACTTAAGGAAAAAGTATTAGAAATACCGTGAAACCACGGTACATCAACACCCTCAACTTAAATTCGTTGTTTGTCCTCAAGCGACGCACTATGACTCACTACAAATTCTTTGTACAAAAGTATCCATATTTTAATTTCAGCAATCATTTGGCTATCAACCTCGATTATTCTCATTATGTTCATGCATGGTCTCACTATTAGGCATTGATTTGTGTAGAATCAAACCATAACCCAGATTTACTACGCAATGATGCCTATCCTCTTCAATTTCTCACCGAGATGCTAATATTTCTGGTATTACAACTCCTGTCCTTACTTCAAATAACATCCTCATTTTTCACACAATGATTTTAGTTTGAGTATAAGGATCACGTTTCGACACTCACTCTCAGAACAAATTCACCACTCATTTATACATATTGCCATAGGCTTGCCCTTATTTTCACTACTTCAAATTCCTCATACGCACTTAGGATCACAATAGGACTTTTTTAGATTGTAACATAGGCTCAGGGTCAGGTAGGGTGTATTTAGATATACTTTAGTGACTTGTTGCCCTCCTTGACATATCATTCTTATTTCGCCCTATTACTCAATTTTCTTTTCACTTTGCTGTTTTCCCTTTCTTATCCTTATGTGTAAGTGACTTTTCTCTTTTCTTGTGTTTATTTTGCTTTTGGTTATTATTAACTTTTTTTTTTTTTAGTCACTTCTGTTTTATTCTTTCTTTCTCTTCATTCTTTCAACCCCACTTTCCGTGGTTTTCCTTATAGCAGCCACCCTCAACTCATGATTTTGCCATGAGTCAAGGTTCACAATACCCATGGTTGGGTCAGGGCCAAAACAAGGTTGCTTTCTGCATTAGCCACCCTCAACTTATGCTTTTGGCATAAGCTGAGGTGCACATGTCCAAGGAGGGACCAGGGCCAACACATTGCTCCCAGAGAAGATCATTTGGGGTAAAAAAAAAAATCTAGTTTAGGCTCAATTCATTTGGATCAAAAAGGGATTAACTTCATTTGGTTTTCTGTTATTTTTTTAGGCTCAAGATTGACTATTTCGAACAAGGGCCTATGATCCTTTCCTAAGTGATTGTTTTGACTCACTTTCAGTAGGACTAACCAGGCAAGTTCTAGCTCAGTATTAATGGTGGTCATTCGACTTTACCTCACACTCACATGACATTCCTTGCATTCCCAGAGTATTAGACACCTAGTTCAAATCTTAGATTCAGGATCATGCAGAAGTGTATCCTTGTTTCATGTTTCAAACCACACAATTATCACTTACTGTGCCTAGTCATGCAAATGATTATCGAGATATCATATTTATATTAGCCATCATGCTTCAGATTTATACTGTGTACATAAGATATGACATGCCGGTTCAACAGTAAAAGTAATCAGTCTTTTGGGGAAAAAGAACACAGGCAAGAAAACCCCAAAAGAGGATCGTGAACTTGGGCTACTCAGAATTCACCCAAGTGTTCACTTTCCATTTACCCCACCCCCTACAAAAAAATATGCAATTGTCCCCAATGCATAGAAAAGTTAAACTACGTAAAAGGGTAAGTGAAGCAAACCTGAGGCGCTAAGCGCCGGTGATCAGCAAGCTGGTGGGTCCGGTTCCCCGGAACCTGCTCCCTGCGTAGTCTGGACATCCTCAGTAATGTCCGCAGCATCCACAGCACCATCAGTAGCGCCTCCCACAGAATCTACAATTTTGGAGCTAGACGCCCCGGCAGCTACTTCTACAGCCCTCAACCTACGGGCCTCCTCATCGGCAATCGAGGCTCTCCTCGCAGATTCCATCTCACGGCGCTCCTTCTTCCTTGCCCTAGCCTCATCCTCCTCTCGACCCCTGCGTCTCTTGACATGCTCTTGTGGGGGAGGTGGTGGAACATCAGAAGTGGTAAACAGGGCGGCCATCACGGTGTCATCGGCAGGCTCCGCAGAAGGGGCCTCAGACTCAGGCACCCTCGCCTCTAAAATCATATCAAGATCCGCCCGCAGACTCTCAACCGCAGCCTGGAGAGTCGACATGTCCACCGGAGGGGCTGGTCGGGCTAGTACTCGTAATTCAAATGCGTCTAAGCGCTGGTGTACCCCGGCGATCTGCCTCTCTGTGTGCTGTATCATCTTGCGCTCCATGCGCTCCTCTGCCTCAGCAATAGTCTTCTGCATCCACGGCTGAATGTGATGCAGAAGAGTAGCCATCTGTGCCTCAAGTTTCTGAACCCGAGCTAGTGGGACCAGAGTGGCAGAAGGAGCCCAGCGAGAGGAGCTCGGGGCAGTGCTACTACCCGGGATAGACTCGACCGGAGTAGTGTCAGTG
The DNA here is from genome assembly GCA_016801875.1 of Solanum sitiens. Lineage (NCBI taxonomy): Eukaryota > Viridiplantae > Streptophyta > Magnoliopsida > Solanales > Solanaceae > Solanum > Solanum sitiens. The sequence continues at coordinate 606,971 of JABWTJ010000592.1, forward strand.
TGTGCAGAAGCAGCACGGGAAGCATCATGAGCATGCTCTACGGTGTCGGCCAGGTTCTCACCAAATGGGGCCACCTCTGGACGGGGCCCTCTGCGTGGGGCCAACTCATTGGCCTCATCCCTGATGAGGCCGATGTCAACATTTCCTGGCGGGGTCTTGAGCTGGTCAATGTGCCAAATGGGCACACCTGCTGATCTGCACAAAGAGAAAATCATGCAAGGGAAAGGGTAAGTTGTGGTGACCTTGAAGGCCCTCTCGTGCATGACCGCTTGGAGAAGCCAAGCGAAATCGACCTCGAACCCTGCCATCATAGCAGCCATCAGCACTGCACGATCCCAGGTGACTATGTTATCCGCAGCAGTGGGGGAGAGACAATGGCGGACGATCAACCAGAGAAACTTGGCCGTAAAGGTCAAGTTGGCCTTCCTGATGGCCCCCTTCGGCTCCATCACCCAATCCGCAGCCTCTCCATCAATAGATAGGTGCAGTGCCATCCACCTCTTGGTGGTCTCTCTCAGTGAAGGCTCACGTAAGAACCGGCCCTCTTTAACAATTTGCCACCGGTAATCAAACTCGGCGGTGAGAGGTGTGCTGGTGGAGTCAGAATCCGTGCCGTACAGATATCGGCGGATGGCTGGTAGGGAGATGTCAACCTGGATGCCTCGTACTCGGACGTGCTCAAGTGGGGCCTGTTTGGCGGGGGCAGACCGCCTATCGATCTGCGAGCGAAGAGTAGCCACATAAGAGGCATAGAACTCGCGGACTAGCTCCTCACTGTAGCGACCCAAAGAACGAGCCGTCCACTCTAGCCGGTGTCTGGTGAAGAGGGTGTGAATATCTGGCATGGTGGGGAGACTTCCCGTGAGGACCCACCTCTCCAGTGTAAGAGTCCGTGTCATGACGCCTTTGTCATTGAGAACCTTGGCGTCTAAGTATACCTTGTATTGCCCGTCAACACACCACCGGTTGGGCTGATCGGCAACCGGGGCAGGGACTCCTGTTGGTGAGCCAGGGGTGGAGTCGGTGCTGTCAGCCTCATCATCTGAAGCAGACTGTGTAGCTGTGGCAGGAGCAGAGGCGTCTGCAGACCCAGAGGCTTCCTCTGACCACGAAACTCTTAAGGAGCCAGATGCTCCTTCATCTTGGGCAGCTGACCCAGAAGGAGTGCCGGTCAGTGTGCGCTCCTCATCAGACTGGGAGGCAGTGACTACGCCGGGCGCCACCTTCTTGGGCGTGACTCGCGGTACACGTGGAGCTCGTGCTGGAGTAGCAGTAGGGGGCACGTATTCTGGATCATGCTCATCATCAGAGCCTATCACCAATCGGGCAGACGGGGCGACAGATTTTGAACGCCCACGTGCGTAAACGCGATCTTGTTTAGGTGCCATGATAGGTAGTACCTGTAACGAATCATCATTAGTACTTGAAGGATGAAGCATGACACAAAAGAAATAAACATTTGAGACAATAATACTCAGACACTCAAACCAGTGATAACAGCTCTGAAGTAGCAGTAGGTCACGACGGACCTGGTGACGGACCGTAGTGCGTATGACGGACCGTAGTGCGTATGACGGACCGTCATGCAGTCCGTCATATAATACTTGGCAACATAAAATATCAGAGGGAAAGTCTCAGACCGATACGACGGTTAAGCAGGACGGACCGTCATGGGTATGACAGTCCGTCGCAAGTGTCCGTCAGAGGACACTTGGAAAAAGTGTTGAGACCCATAGGACAGGGGTCTCTGACCGTCACGACGGTTGTGCAGGACGGACCGTCGTGGGTGTGACGGTCTGTCACATATGTCCGTCAGTGGACACTTGGAAAAAGTATTGAGACCCATAGGACAGGGGTCTCTGACCGTCACAACGGTTATGCAGGACGGACCATCGTGGGTGTGACGGTCAGTCGCAAGTGTCCGTCAGTGGACACTTAAAAAAAAGTGTTGAGACCCCTAGGACAGGGGTCTCTGACCGTCACGACGGTTGTGCAGGATGGACCGTCATGGATATGACGGTCCGTCACATGTGTCCGTCAGTGGACACTTAGAAAAAGTGTTCAGACCCCTAGGATAGGGGTCTCTGACCGTCACGACGGTTGTGTAGGACGGATCGTTATGGCTACGACGGTCCGTCACATGTGTCCGTCAGTGGACACTTAGAAAAAGTGTTGAGACCCCTAGGACAGGGGTCTCTGACCGTCACGACGGTTGTGCAGGATGGACCGTCATGGCTACGACGGTCCGTCACATGTGTCCGTCAGTGGACACTTAGAAAACGTGTTGAGACCCCTAGGACAGGGGTCTCTGACCGTCACGACGGTTGTGCAGGACGGACCGTCATGGGTATGACGGTCCGTCATCGGGTTGTCGTGCTGTGAAACAGAGACAGAACTGAGGGGTGCCAAGTTTTACCCCATGTGAGTCAGAATGACAACCCAAATTGGTAAGTTTTAAAGCCCTAATTTCTCTAGTATTGTCCAGGCAGTTTGTGGAATTACAGACCTAAGTTAGATAATATCTAGGCAAAAGCAGAAACCCATATGCAATCAATAGGGAAAAACAGTAAAACAACCAAAAAAATAGTAAAGGGTAGAGTTTCAGGAATACATACCTTGGAAGAGGAGACAATAATGCACAAATGATGGCACTCAAGTTAGAAGGTTAAGAATCACTGCAGCAAATTCCGACCAAGAGGGAAAATTTTGGGATGAACAATGGGAGAAGATGGGGAATTTTGGAAGAGAGTGAAGTTGGAAGGGGAGAAAATGGAGGGAAGATTAAGTGAAAACTGATAATGAAGGGGTGGGGGGGTTTAAAACGTTTTAAACTTTTAAAATTCTGAAGCCGGGTCGGGTCGGGTAGCCGGGTAATGGCGTGACGAAACCCCGATGACGGTTCGTCGCAGTTGTGACGGTCCGTCACATGGTCCGTCGCCTGTGCCCTAGTTTTTCAAAATTACAAGAGAGCGTACCTGGCACGACGGAGGCATGCGACGGTCCGTCACAGTAGTGACGGTCCGTCGATGTATCCGTCAGTGACTGATGTAGAGTAACTTGTCTGCAGTACTTCCTGTAGATGTGCTACCTGAAAATTTACAACCCATAAATAGAAAATGCTACTGTTACTAGAAAGAGAAAAACACAAAAACTATAAACGTGATTAGATGATAACTATTGGGTTGCCTCCCAACCAGCGCCTGATTTAACGTCGCGGCACGACTGAGGACACTTGATTACTCAGACTTCATCAAGATAATATGCCTCAACCACCTCATTCGCCGATTCCGCATGACCAATATAGATTTTGAGACGTTGTCCGTTCACCTTAAACCGCACACCTTCCTTGTTTTCCAACTCAACGGCTCCATGAGGGAATAATTTGGTGATCAAGTACGGTCCAGTCCATTTAGACTTTAGCTTGCCCGGAAACAAGCGCAATCTAGAGTTGAATAAAAGCACCGAATCCCCAATCATAAACTCTCGTTTCTCGATTTTTAGGTCATGGTACTTCTTCATCTTCTCTTTGTAGAGGGCTGAGCTTTCATAAGCCTTAAGGCGAAATTCATCGAGTTCATTTAACCCATTTAATCGTTGTTCTGCAGCTTCGTTCCAGTCCATTTTTAGCTTCTTCATAGCCCACATGGCTTTATGCTCTAATTCAACCGGAAGATGACATGCTTTCCCATATACTAGTTGGTATGGGGACATACCTATGGGAGTCTTATATGCTGTCCGGTAAGCCCAAAGAGCATCATCAAGCCTCCTTGACCAATCTGTTCTACTAGCGTTCACTGTTTTCGACAAAATCTGTTTGATTTCCCTATTTGATACTTCAACTTGCCCACTAGTTTGAGGATGGTAAGGAGTGGCCACATTATGGCGAACCCCATATTTCTCCAATAATCCCTTGAACAATTTGTTGCAAAAGTGGGATCCCCCATCACTAATAATTGCCCGTGGGGTACCAAATCGAGAAAATATATTCTTTTTCAAGAATGCAGTGACACTCTTCCCTTCATTGTTTGCGAGGGCGATAGCTTCCACCCACTTGGATACATAATCCACTGCTACTAAAATATACTTCATTCCATGAGAACTCACAAACGGACCCATAAAGTCAATACCCCAAACATCAAATAACTCAATTACAAGAATGGGATTTAGAGGGAGCTCTTGCTTTCTTGAAATGCCGCCATCTCTTTGACATCTATCACATGCTTTGGCGAACTCATGAGCATCTTGATGAATAGTTGGCCAATAGTAACCACTTTGGAAGATCTTGTGAGCAGTCCGGACACCACTATGATGTCCACCAAAGGGTGAGGAATGGCATGCCTCTAAAATACTCAACATCTCGACTTCTGGCACACAACGCCGAATAAGCCCGTCAGCACAACTCCTGTATAAGTATGGTTCATCCCAAAAGAATTTCTTCACATCGTACATGAACTTTTTCCTTTGATGAAAAGACAAGTCCGATGGAACAAGATCACTAGCTAGGTAGTTCGCAAAATCTGCAAACCACGGAATCAGGTCTTGTGAGGCAGCCAAGACATGCTCATCGGGGAACGTGTCATCAATATCAGTCTTATCCCCCAACTCTCTCATAGCTTCATCTTCTAAACGGGACAAGTGATCAGCAACTTGATTTTCGGTCCCTTTTCTATCCCTTACCTCAAAGTCAAATTCTTGCAGTAGTAATACCCAACGAATTAACCTTGGTTTTGCGTCCTTCTTCGCCATCAAATATCTCAGGGCTGAATGGTCAGTATGCACTATGACTCTAGTACCTAGCAAATAGGAGCGAAATTTTTCAAACGCAAATACTACAGCAAGGAGCTCTTGTTCAGTGACTGTATAGTTCTTCTGAGCTTCATTGAGGGCTTTACTAGCATAGTAAATGGGATGAAGGATTTTGTCCCTTCTTTGTCCCAATACCACACCAAGGGCAACCCCACTCGCATCACACATTACCTCAAATGGACTGTTCCAATCCGGAGAAATAATGATAGGTGCAGATACCAGTTTTTCTTTGAGATCGCCGAATGCTTTCAGACAGGATTCATCAAAAGAAAACTTACAATCTTTCTCCAACAGTTTGCACAATGGATGTGCAATTTTCGAGAAATCTTTGATGAATCTCCTGTAAAAACCTGCATGCCCAAGAAAGCTTCTCACACCTTTTACGGAGATAGGTGGAGGAAGTTTCTCTATCACCTCGACTTTGGCTCGATCAACTTCTATGCCTTTTTCTGAAATACGATGGCCCAAAACAATACCTTCTTTGACCATGAAGTGGCATTTTTCCCAATTGAGAACTAAATTGCAATCTTCACATCTCTTAAGAACCTCAGACAAATGGCTCAAACATTGCTCGAAAGTTTCACCAACCACTGAAAAATCATCCATAAAGACCTCAATAGTATCTTCCACCATGTCGGAGAATATAGACATCATACATCTCTGAAATGTGGCGGGTGCATTGCACAACCCAAACGGCATTCTCTTGAACGCAAAGGTCCCATATGGACAGGTAAAAGTGGTCTTCTCTTGATCTTCTGGTGCAATAGAGATCTGATTATACCCTGAATAACCATCAAGAAAACAGTACCACCCTTTTCCGGCGAGTCTATCCAACATCTGATCCATGAAGGGCATGGGAAAATGGTCCTTTTCGGTCCATGCATTTAATTTCCGATAATCCATACACACCCTCCATCCAGTCACCGGCCTCATTGGAACCAGTTCATTTTTTTCATTGGGGACCACAGTCATTCCCCCTTTCTTAGGTACACACTGAACAGGACATACCCAACTACTATCGGCGATTGGATAAATTACTCCTGCATCTAACCACTTTATGATTTCCTTCTTCACGACCTCTTGCATAGGTGGGTTTAAGCGTCTCTGGTGCTCAATACTTGGCTTATGATCGGGCATGAGTTGGATTTTATGAGAACAAATACCAGGAGGGATCCCAATAATGTCCGCAATGGTCCACCCAATAGCTCTTTTGAACCTTTTTAGCACTTTGACCAGACTCTCAACTTGTTGTTCATTTAGATCTGATGCAATGATTACCGGTAATGTGTCACCGGTTCCTAAGAATTCATACCTTAGATGAGGTGGGAGAGCTTTTAGTTCTAGCTTTGGAGCCTCCTCAATGGATGGTTTAGCGGGTGGAGACTCGCGATTCTTCATGTCTAGCTCATATTTCTTCGGTTTAAACCGGACATTACCACGATCAAGGGCAGCAACTAATGACATATATTCTTCAATGCCTTCATTATCAAGATTCATTATCACTGCCGCCAGTGCTTCTACACCTAGTCGTTCTTCTATTTGTGTCTTGGATGATTCACCAATTTTGTAGGATATGGCAGATACCGATTGGAGCTCACCACTCTGCCGCATGGACCTACAAATGTTGAAAGTCACTTCTTCATTGTTCAACCGAAATTTCATCTGCCCTTTTTCCATATCAACTAAAGCTCTACCCGTAGCAAGGAATGGCCTCCCAAGAATAATAGGCACCTCAAAATCGACTTCACAATCAAGAATGACAAAATCTGCTGGAAATATGAACGACTCCACTTTTACTAGCACATCATGGAGTATCCCTATAGGCCTTTTTACTGTTCGATCGGCCATCAGTAGCCGCATCGCAGTGGGCTTTGGGTCACCCAAACCCAACTTCTTGTAAATCGAGAGGGGCATGAGATTTATGCTTGCCCCCAGATCACATAATGCTTTCGCAAAATGTAATAACCCGATTGTACAAGGAATAGTAAATGCACCCGGATCTTCTTTCTTTTGCACTAAAGACCTTGTAGCAATAGCACTACAATGCTGCATTCTGTCATCATCCTCAAAAGTGACCGATCTTTTCTTTGTAACCAAATCTTTCATAAACTTGGCATAACCGGGCATTTGTTCAAGAGCTTCTACCAAAGGAACATTGATAGAAAGTTGCTTCAACATTGTTATAAAACGCCGATATTTGCCATCTTCGGTCTTTTTCACTAATCTTTGAGGAAAGGGGGGTGGAGGTCTAGGCATGGGAGTTACCTTTTTAGGTACTTCAGCAACTTCCTCAGTGTTATCTTCTACTTCATCACTAACCTCTACCACTTCATCATTGTCTTTCATCACCTTTTCCACAATAGACGGCATAGGTGGGTCAATAGTTTGTTTACCACCACGAGTAGTAATTGCCATGCAGTGTCCATCATTTTTCGGATTTTGGACAGTGTTGCTAGGAAGAGTGCCCGGTTGCCGTGTGTTCACAGTTGCAGATAACTGAGCCATTTGCAATTCAAGTTGCTTGATTGATATGGCATGTGTATCAACTTTCTGTCCAATACCTGCTACATCACTCCTTAACTCTTTGGTGTGCTCATCACTAGCATCGAACCTCCTCATCATCTTGTGCAACATATCCTCAACTCGCGCCATACTACCTCCACAATCCCTAGGAGTAACTTCACTATTTTGAGGAGGAACATATGGCCCACTCCTCTCATTTCTGTTACCATAGTTACCCCTGTTGAAGTTGTTGTCGCGGTTGTAATTTCCATCACAAACATAATTACCCTCGCGGTTGTAGTTACCATAGTTCCGACCTTGATTTCCTTGACCTTGGCGCCAATTCTCCTGATTGGAGCCTTGGGCATTTGGTCGGAAACCCCCCGTCTGATCATTTACTGCATAAGAATCTTCCTTATAATAATATTCATCAGTTGGTGGTGGTGGTTTAGACAAGTAGTTCACTGCGTTTATCTTTTCTGCACCCCCAGTGACATGTTTTAACACTAAACCAAGCTCAGTTCTCATCTGTGCCATCTCTTCACGAATCTCATCTATGGCTGGGTTGTGTGTGGATTGCACTGCAAAAGTATTTCTCCCAGTATCTGTCTTTCTAGTACTCCATGCTTTATTATTTCGGGAAATTTTCTCTAATTTTTCGGCAATTTCAGCATAAGGACACTCCCCATAAGAACCACCTGCTATAGTATCCAATACCGCCTTATTATTATCATCCTGTCCCCGATAGAAGTATTCTTTGAGTGACTCATCATCTATGCGGTGATTGGGGACACTTCTCAGAAATGAAGTGAACCTATCCCAAGAACTACTAACTGATTCTCGTGGTAGTGCCACAAAGTTGTTAACTCTATCTTTGTGATTTAGTTTCTTGGAGACCGGGTAGTAACGTGCTAAGAAAACGTCCCTTAATTGGTTCCAAGTGAAGATTGAGTTATAAGAAAGCTCAGTGAACCAAATGGCAGCCTCTCCCGTCAGTGAAAGAGGAAATACTCTTAGCCCTATTACATCCAAATTCAAATCAGGCCTCCCTACACAGCTTTTACACACTGCCCTCACCTTAGCTATATGAGCATGTGGATCCTCGGACGGTAGTCCGGAAAACAAACCTCTAGCAGTGAGCATTTGCATTAGACTACTAGTGACTACAAAGGTGTGACCTTCAGGTAGAGGGGGCAATACAAGTGGCCCATCAGAATCTGCAATATTGTCATAGCCTCTGTAGTATTCTTGAGGACGTGGTGCGGGATTTTGTCCCCTTTGTGCACCTGGATTAGGATTATCAGGTAATAATCGACCATGAGCATCAACCGGAGCTGGGTTGTTCAGGTTTGGATCATCATCATTTATACCCAAGTTTCGATTCATTCTTCGTAGTGTACGCTCTAACTCGTGATCGTAGGGAAACAAGGGTTCTCTTCCGCTCCGTGTATTTGGCATACAAGGACGTCAAACCTAAAAAAAAATCAAAAACAACAGAAAAAGTAAAATCAGGAAAATATTAACTAAATTTTAGTAATAAATTAAAGTTAATCTAAAAGCTACTTTCCCCGGCAGCGGCGCCAAAATTTGATACGCTCAAACTTACTTCTCAAATAAGAAGTAAAGCGGTCGTATCAAGTAAAGAACCCAACTAATGAGGTTGGGATCGATCCCACAAGGAAAATAGTTCAGACTTAACTTTATTTTATTATTACTATTATTTAGCCAACTGTTTTCCAATAAACCAAAAGACAAAAAGGGGGGTTTTATTTCTAAATTAATGAAAATAATTAACTAAATAAGAATGAACAACTAACAATTTTAACTTTCGGAGTTTTAATCAAATTGTAAAATTAACTAGGGCTTTAGTGTTCCCCAAAGGTTCCTAACTTGGTAAATCTAACTATAACATCTCTATCCTGATATCTTGCATGTAAAGTGATAAGTTATGTATCTCTAAATCCTTGGTCCGGCATCTAGAGAATTTCACTCCGCACCTTGGTCCGGCTACGTGTGTTGCTATACTAACCCTTATCTTTACCTCATATTAAACATCGTATTCGGTATTTGACTAAGCTATTAACTCGTACCAACCAATACTAGTCTATTAGATAGTCTACACTAAATCTATGTTGATAATTCTTTTCCTATTATCTACCTCCTTGGTCCGGCAAGTAGCATTAAGGCGAGTTCTAACGTTGGCCACCGTTAAAAAGAATTCTAAACGAAAGAATTATCAATACATGCAAGACACCACTCTAGAAATTGTTATTGAAGTTAGATTTCTACCTTGTTATTCACCCATGGTTCCCACAACCCTAGCTATGAGGTTTAGTTACCCATGTTCGTAATTACACAATTCATATCGTTAATGGAAAAGTTCATGCACTTACTTTTATGAAAACGAATAATTTCCCAGAATTCAACTTGATTAATCACCGAAATCCACAACAATCAATTCCCGGAAAATATCTTAATTTCCAAAATCAAGAGTTTACTAATATAATCGAAGAACTATAAACTAAAAATTATCCAGAAAGTCTAACCTCAAAAACGAGGTTTTTCCAACTATTTATAAGAAAAATAAAAACCTAATCAAATAAGGATTCTATGTACTAAAAATCTGTCCAAACGCGTCTGGGTCGACGGACCACGTGACGGACCGTCATGGACACGACGGACCGTCATAGCCTCCGTCGTCCCATACTTCACATCTTCTCACGTTGCTTTCTTCATTCCCCCCGATGGACAGGTATGACGGACCGTCGCGAGCATGACGTCCCGTCGAGGGTCTTCGTTCCAATACACTTGAACTTTGGAATTTTGGGTACTGGGATTACTCTCTGATAATTACGACGAACATGCAGGACGGACCGTCGTATATGTGACGGTCCGTCACGAACTTCCGTAATCCCACACTTGGTCAGACTTCCCCAAATTTCCTTCAGCAACTTCTTCCTTCACTACGATGCCACCTACGGACCGTCACAGCTGCGACGGACCGTCATAGGCTCCGTAGGTGGTCTCTTCTGCAATTCTTTCTCAAAAACTCCCGCGTTCTTCCTTAGACAGATTTTCTGCAAACAAAGATAAACTTATATCAAAATCAACACAAAAAGGCTCTCGACACACACTAAACTTAAGGAAAAAGTATTAGAAATACCGTGAAACCACGGTACATCATGCATATTTTTGTAAAACCAGTCAAATTCAAATTTACTCATTATTATCATTATTAATATGAACAACTAACATTAGTTAGGAAAAAGATGAGGATAACGGGACTTTATGTCGGCCTCGGCCTCCCATGTTGCTCCCTCAACTAGGTGGTAGGAAAAGGATGAGGATAACGGGACCTCATGTTAGTCTCGGCCTCCCATGTTGCTCCCTCAACTAGGTGGTTTCTCCATATGACCTTTACAGAGGCAACCTCTTTGTTCCTCAATTTCTTTACTTGACAATCTAAAATTTCCACCGGAACCTCTTCATAGGAGAGGTCCTCATCAACACTAAGACCTTCAATATGAAGTATGGACACGGGATCAACAAAGCACTTCTTAATTATGGAAACGTGGAATACCGGATGAACCGAAGCTATTTCACTAGGTAATCTAAACTTGTATGCAATCTTTCTGACACTGTAAAAAATAACATAGGGACCCATATACCGAGGACTTAACTTTCCCTTTTTTCGAATCATATCTCCTCTTTCATAGGTTATATCGTCAAATTCACCATATTCCTCAATTCGGATTCCAAATCTCTTCTTCCATTGTCGCCATAGGATTTTTGCCGACTATAGGTTATTTTCAACCTATCTCTTATCACACGAACTTCATAGATTATTTCGGGACCAAGGAGTGAAGACTCTCCAACCTCAAACCACCCTACCGGAGACCTACATCTTCTACCATATTATGTGTCAAATGGAGTGATTAAAATACTTAATTGGTAGCTATTATTATATGAAAACTCAATCAACGATAGGTAATTGTCCCAATTCCCTTTGAAATCAATCACACAAGTTCTTAACATGTCTTATAGGGTTTGAATAGTAAGCTCCGCTTGACCATCTGTTTGGAGATGAAAAGCGGTTCTTAAGTTTACTTTCGTACCCAACACTTTTTGGAAAGACCTCCAAAAACGAGAAGTGAATTTAGAACCTCTATCCGATATAATGGACAAAGGGATCCCATGAAGACTCACAATCTCATCAATTTAGATCCTTTCATAATCCTCCACCATATAAGTAGACTTAACGGGGATAAAGTGAGCGGATTTTGTCAATCTATCCACTATCATCCAGATTGAGTTGTTGTGCCTCCTAGTCCAAGGCAACCCGATTACGAAGTCCATGTTAATATCCTCCCACTTCCAAGTATGGACTCCATAGTTTGATTCAAAGCACTCGCTTTAGATGTTCGACTTTCACTTGTTGGCAATTTGGACAACTAGCTACAAACTCCACTATGTCACTTTTTAGGCCATCCCACCAATATACATCTTTAATATAATGATACATCTTTGTGAAACCCGGATGGATAGAATATCGGGAACCATGAGCTTCTTCCAAAATCTCTCCCCTCAAATAAAAAACGTCCAGCACACAAAATCTACCTTGATACCTTAGCACACCATCCCCCCCTCGGGATAATGACTCTTTGAACTTGCTAAGTACCAATTTCTTCAACTCCATTAATAGTAGATCAAGATGTTTCTTAGACTTCGCCTCAACCACTAAAGATGACTCAGAGTTATTATGAACTATAAAACCATCATTTGGGGAATCTTCCAACCGAAAACCCAATCGAGCCAGCCTATCAACATATTTCACTAGGTTGTTCTCCCTTCTTCCACATGAGACACACTACCCATGGGCATACAAATCAATGTATCCGCAACCACATTGGCTTTGCCGGGGTGGTAGAGAACACTTATGTCATAATCCTTCCACAATTCCAACAATCTTCTTTGATGGAGATTCAACTCCTTTGGAGTAAACACATATTGAAGACTCTTATGGTCGTATACACATTCACATGAACACCATACAAGTAATGTCACCATAATTTTAAAGTAAATACCACAGCCGCTAATTTAAGTTTATGAGTTGGATAATTCTTCTCATGCACATTGAATTGTCTAGAGGCATAGGCTACTACCGTCCCATGTTGCATAAGGACATAGCCCAATCCCACTCGGGATGAATCACAATTTTCCACAAAACCTTAGGTACCCTTTGGTAATGTCAATACCGGAGCGAGGTAAGCCTATCTTTCAAAATTTGAAATCTTCATTCACATGCCTCACACAACTCAAACTTAACACTCTTTTGGGTCAAGGTAGTTAAGGAAGAATCAATGGACGCAAAACCATCGACAAACCTCTTATAGTACATAGGTAAACCTAAGAACTTTCTTAAGTTGTTGGATTCAATGGTTTAGGCCAATTCTTAACCGCCAAGGTTTTTTTTGGATTGACCTCTATACCCTCACTTGAGATAAAATGACCAAGAAATGCCATCGATCTCAACCAAAACTCACACTTGCTATACTTGAAAAACAGTTGGTGTTTCTTAAGGACTTATAATACCACTCTCAAATGGTCCATATGTTCACCCTGATTTTTTGAATATACCAATATATCAACAATGAAGACAATCTTAAAGGAATCTAGCTAATTTTGAAACACCCTATTCATAAGGTCCATAAAAGCCGCAGGGCATCCGTGAGACCAAAAGATATTACTAGGAACTCATAGTGACCATACCTCGTTCTAAATACTGTTTAGGTATGTTCTCACCTATCACCCTATGTTGGTGATACCTCGACCTCAGGTCAATTTTAGAAAAGTAGCTTTCCCCTTGGAGTTGATCAAACAAGTCGTCAATCTGAGAGAGAGGATACTTATTCTTAAATGTGACTTTATTGAGTTGACGATAGTCAATGCACATCCTAAGGGACCTAACCATCTTATTAACAAACAACATCAGAGCTCTCGATGGTGAGATACTAGGTTGAATGAAACGCTTGTCCAATAAGTCTTTGAGTTAAAGCTTTATCTCTTTTAACTCTACCGGAGCCATCCGATATTGAGGGATAGAAATGGGATTTGTATCCGGTAATAGGTAAATACCAAAATCAATTTCCAGTTTGGGAGGAATTCTGATCAAGTCATATGGAAAGACATCCGAAAAGTCCTTCACTATGGGGACCGACTCTATAGGAGGAATGTCAAACAAAAGATCTTTGACTCTTACAATATGGTAAAGACAACCTTTAGAGAACATTTTACAAGCTTTTAAACAAGAGATTGTACAACCTCTAGGAATTGAGTTACCCTCCTTCCACTCTAAGATGGGTTCATTAGGAAAATTGAACTTAACCACTCTTGTACGACAATCCATGGAAGCAAAACAAGTATACAACCAATCCATTCCCAAAATGACATCAAAATCAACCAAATCAACCCATGTAACTCTATTGGGCTAAGATGTAGCACAACTCCTAAAGACTCTTCTAGACACAACGGAGTCACTCACTAGGGTCGTAACCGAAACTTGTTCAATAAAAATATCTAGTAGAACATCAAACTTTTTAGCTACTAGAGGAGATACAAATGACAAGGTAGAACAAGAATCAAGTAAAGCGTAAACATCATTAGAGAAGACTTGTAACATACGAGTGACTACATCAGGAGACTCATCTTGCTTATCCCTAGAGCAGAGAGCATAAAAGTGGTTCCTCTTTGGAACTTCGAAACTAGTACCACTAGCTTGAGCTTGACCACTCGCTTCTCTTGACTCCTTATATTAGGGCAACCCCTAACCTTGTGGCCACTCTTGCCACACCCAAAGCAATCTCCGTCCCAACTAGATACTCACCCCAATGCTTCTTACAACACTTGGAAAAAGTTGGTTTGTTGCTAGGTGAATTTTCGCTTCTTGCCTTTTGGGACATAGGGTTAGACACCCTATCCTTGTTAGCCTTAGGAAAGTTGGAAGGAACTTTGTTGGAAACCCTCTTCTTGAACCTAGGATGGTCTTGAATCTCAAGCCTACCCTTAGAAGTACCTCCCTCATATGACTTGGCCCTCTTACACTCCCTATTCTTTCTCTTGATTCTAGTCTCTTCATCTTGTTGTGCATGAACTATCAACCGAGAGATATCCATGTATTCATGGAGTATCGCCAAATGACACTCGTCAACAAAATCATCAGACACTCTCGTTATAAAGCAACTCATCTCATCCCTTGGATTAAATAACAAGGAAGGAGAATATTTTGAAAATTTAGTGAACTTCAAGGAGTACTCTTGCACATTTTTACCTCCTTGACAAAGGTTGATGAATTTTCCCACTTTCACCTCCCATTTCTCCATAGGAAAGAAAAGATCAAAGAAAGCCCTTCTAAACACCTCAAGTGATAGGACCCGCTCTCAAGGCCCTATTATCTCTCCATTGGATGTACCATGTTTGAGCTACATTCTTGAGTTGATAGTAAGCTAGATCGGCCTTTTCATTTGTAGTAAGCCCCATGGCATAAACAATCTTGTATACCTAATAGATGAAGTCTTGAGGATCTTCATTCACTTTAGACCCATAGAACATAGGAGGTTCATCCTCATGAAGTTCCTCAAGCGGGAAGCCGTGGTGCTAGCATTTGGTTGAACACGACGTCCAACCTCCCGATTGGCTTGAGCTGTCATGCCTTGGAATTGAGAGGCTACCGGTTGGGCTTAGGTATTCATGGATTGAGCCAAATTCAAAAATGCCAAACTTATCTATCCATCCGTCATAGGTAGAGGAATTATTAGATCTTGGACTTGTGGGGGCACTTGGTTGCCTTGTGGAGGGGCTTTGTTATATTTGAGAGAAACTTCAGCATTAGCCAAACCTTCCTCCAATTCCTTTGTGTAGTAAACTCCTATATTCACAATAAAAGTATTAGAAGACAAAGGGACACCTAGTGTTACCACTCAAAAGTCATGACTTTCAAGATTACCAATAAGTGAGGATTCTTAAGAATCACAAAGCCTCTCATTCATAAGTGTGGCACGCTTCACACCCATGAACAAGACTCTACATAGACGTGGTTTAGTGAGACATCATTCCTAAGATCACTTCAACCTCATGCTATGATACTAAGTTTGTTACGACCGTGGATCACCCCTTAGACGTAATCGACGTCCGCTTCCTTGAGGTGCACTAAGACAAGCCTCTTAGCATTCGTCATAACATGTCATAGGTCAAAAATGCAAAAGATTAAAACTTTTCATACATATATCTATATAGTGAGGTTTACATAGACCTCTCACATATTACATATGGAGTTTACATAGACTCCTCACATAGGAAGATTACATAGGCTTCTCGATTAGACAATATACATAGCATATAAGAATTTAGTCTAATAATACAATATCACATTAAACCATCTAGAAAGGAGTACAACATTTGGGCATAGCCCATATTTTATTATAACCAAAGCCACATATAGGCTTATACAATAGTAGTCTTAAAATGAATGAGATGTCATTTAGACTATAAAAACATCAAGTAGCTAGGTAGTGGCATCATCCTCGGATGGTGAGGACCTACCAAACACATGGGGAATATCCAAGTAGTCTTGCAATTGGTCTTCTAACTTCAACGGCCCGAGCCTACATTATTGTAGAAATATAAAGGAAATGGGTTAGTACATCCACTTGTATTAAGTATGGAATATATGAACATATAATGCTTAAAATCATGCTTAAAGTGACATTTGTTCAAAATCATGCCAAGTTACTTTGAAAAGCCTTATGCATAAACAAGAACACATATAAGCCAATAATCATATACCCCATAAGACAAGAGAATATCCAACACAAGACCAACATCATCAAGTAGAGTCAAATCAACATGTGTAGTGGCATATTAGAACCCATTACAAAAGCAACTCCAACATCATGTTATAACAACAAAGCAGGTACAGGAGTTCATAATATTACAACATATGCAAGACCCTTACTCATAACCCATTACTAAGTTTACAAGTGTAATGACCAAGTGAGGTCCCATAAGCCGACTCAACCAAGTAAACCAAACAAAGGATCACAAGTAATGTCTAACTTCATATAACATAGCATCATGATTATTCATCATCATATTTATCAATATAGACCAATAACATGTTCATACGTGAAACTAAAATCATATAGGGTCATTAACATGTAAAGACAACATATGCATATCATTTACTTTATAAGAACATAAGAACAACCTCGTAGGACTTCCTACAAGGCGAACTAGTGCAATGTATAAGTAGAGTCCCATACCCCTATCTAGACTAAGTCAATCCCCTTAAGACACCCTAGTTAGTGTTAACTTTATTACTTAATTTTTATTTCAACCAACATAGACCACATGAGCTAAATATTAAATCCGGTGACATGAAACCCTACACCGAAAGAAGGTGGACTATTTGTCAAGGTAGTACCAAAATATGAACATAGCATTCTAGATGGATCCACTATCTAGTATTCCTACGGGGGAAACATAGTTCAAGAACTAGGACACATACTTGAGACCCTCTTTATATAAAATTACAATGTAATCTCTATCTCATGAGAACCATTGTGAACCTACCTTCCCAGATTAGGAAGGGACATCTTTCATAACTAGTTCACTCGGTGCTAAACTAAATTCCCTTTTTGAAATGTCTTTAAGCCTTTATTAATCATCAGATCTTAGTATAGGACATAGGAGACAAACCCCTTGTGTATCATAATAATTAGCTCATGAGGAATTTCAGGAAAACTTCCTTTAAATACAACCCTCATATGTGATATTAACACATTATCATCATCATGTCATAGTAAGGCACATAAGTGATTCCAAAAAAACCTTATATCATCATACCTTAATCATAATCTCATAATCCATATATTCAAGACATTAATTACATTCATCATACCATCACCTATCTAATCTAATCACAATTAACACTTCAATTGAACATCATCATCGAGTATAAGCCATCACAACTGAAGTAAGGATTCAAGATCATAGGTCTTACCAATTAACCTTCACAATCCTTTTTCCATGGTATTACAACCAACTAACCATAGATGTAATAACTATAGACTAGCTTAAATCACCAATAATATATCATAATTCATCCATAATAATCAAAAGAAATGAAGAACAATACAATTTGAAAGATCAATTTTGGATTAAGAATCTATTCTCAACATTTGAAATTCAATTTAAAAGAACCCTTTGGGGAAAGGAGTCCCAATGGTGAAGACTTCCGATACCGTAACAATCCTGGAAGGTTGATGGAGAAAAATTAGAATTCTTGCAGCCCTAAGACCTTTGACTTTGGTCTTCTGTTATGACCCAAAGTACCCACTAGGCTTAACCGGCATCGTCGTCCTCTAAGAGGACTAAGACAAGACTCTTAGCATTAGTCATAGCAAATCATAAGTCAAAAACGCGGAAAAATTAAAACTTTTGCTTATATAGCAAGAAGGTTTACATAAACGTCTACATAGGAAGCATACATAGGCTTCTTGCAATGAGCAACATAACAACGCATAAGACGTTAGTCTAATACTTTGCCTCATATTAACAACCTAATGAATTCAAACAATTCGGGCAAAGCCCTTATACAAATCCATAATTTCCACATAGGGCTTAAATCAATATCCTCAACAATAGGAAAGAAATGAATTCTATTGGACAATACTATTACTGCTAAGATAGAGTATGTGGTAGCATCCTTATACTAGAGGTCATACCAAAACTTGGATAGTTTAGTCCAAGCCTTCTTGCTTTAACCTCAATGATACCTCAACAACCTGAACCTACAATGTTGGGGGGGAAAGGGAAGAGATATGGGTTGGTACAAAACACATGTACTAAGTATGGTCCCTGTGCATAAAAATCCTTAATGCATGAGAAAAGACACCATTTAGTCAAAACTATTCACAATGACCAACAATTCAATATAAACATATAAGGAACATCATAATCATATCAACATATAAGTAACTCAAGCAAAACTTGTGCAATGCCAAGAATAAAGCCCCATAACCCTATCCAAAGCTTAGTTTCACATTAAGCAACCCATTTCATACTTACAACGTATTCTCATATATAACATGCTTCATACCTCAATACTATTCATAGCTTATCAACAGATCATAATCATAATCATAATCATAAAAGAACACTACTAGCATCATCCTATAGGATCCCACATCTGCAATGTGGAAGAGAAGTCCCATACCCTCCCTCACACTATATAGTAACCTTTAAGACAACCCTAATAGAAGTTCACATACATAATTTGTTTATAACTTTACTTTATTAAAATAAGTAACATAACCAACATGAGACCATGTGAGCTACACGGAATCCGATGTTCTACTACCACACTGAAGAGAGAGGGTTAACACTTGCCTAAGGTTGAACCATTCGTACATAGCTATTCTAGGTGGATCCATAAGCTAGAGTCCTATGCGGGTACATAGTTAAGGGAAAAAGAGATTTATTGTAGAAACCTTGACTAACTAAACGTGAAGGTTTCCATCTCATGGGACAACACATATCTTGGGATCCATACTGGTAGTCGTGAAGAAACCCATGTGGGAGGCCGGACTTACTAACGTGAGACCTCCACCTCATTTACAATCCATTTCGGTGCTAAGCAATTATTCCATTTAGTAATCATCATATAACATCATACACGTTCACATTAGCCGCTTCTAGACCCTTATGTAAACATCTTATCATAATAACTCATAGGTTATCACAATTGAGAACTATCCTTTAAATTTAGATACATTATCATTATCATAATCATAAGAAGCTACATTCAATCATATAATAATAATAACATAACATACTTACATACTTCATAGAAAATTCATGGGCTGAATGATTCTTGTCACCAACATCATAACAACACAATTAGCTATATCATTACTATTGTTGACACCCAATTTTGACCCTCCTCGATATGAATTAATCATTGAGGTTCATAAAATTCCAACTATTTGAAATAAGTAAATATATAAAATTCAAATTGTTTTCAAGATTAGTTTTATGTAATTTTTCATCTTTTGGAAATTGCAGACAATATATATATTCTATTAATTAGCATATTTCATAAAATATTCGAAAATCATCTCAAAAGATTTTACTTTAACGCTTTAATAAAATTAATTTCGCTAAGTTAGTAGTTTATATTTTTAGTCCTTAAATTTATATTTAAGTTAATTATTTTATCTTGTTAAAATTAAGGAGCTCGTTAATTAATTAGGTCATTTCAATTTATTTAAATTTTAGCCGAATTTGCTAATTAACTCAATTTGACTGAATTAACTATCCTTCAAACCCACTCAAAAGACAAGGGTTTGGGCTCATTTAGAACTTACAACAGCTTAACCCATTTCTTCCTCCATTTTCTAAATTCAAGCTCCGATCCCAGCACTTTCAGAATTGAGCCCAATTCTGGTGTTTTCGAAATGACCCAACCCAACCTACTCGTTTACCCTGACCCAACCCATCCCTCCTCTACCTCACAAAAAAGAAACCTAGAAGCTTACATCATCAATACACAGTCTTCTTCACGCGCAAAGCAAAGTAAACTCAGCGAAATCACTACCTTCAGCGCATCGTTCTCCCCTCTCTCTCTGTTTGTACTCGATTTTCTAGGTGTCGTGATCTCCTTGCGTCTTCGTCCTTCCTTCATAAATTCGAGGACGCAATTCATTTTCCTATTGGAATTCGTACTCAATTCGGTTAGCATCTTATCCTCCAAGAAAATTTCAAATTTCAAATTGGAATTCACCCTACAAATCTACTCATTTTCCCCCAATTCTGCCCTTTCTTCCTCCTATTTAAAGACCTCTTCTTTCTCAGTAGTGGGGTTGAATTTTTTAGCAAGAGAATAGAGAAACACTTAAGCAAAAAAAAATAAAATAAGAACACACACTAAATACACTTTAAAAAAGAAGAAGAGGAGAACTAGTTTCGATTTTTGAGTTTGATATTTTATCCGAATTCTTTGGTCGCTGCTCGAGTCGGAATCTTTGTCAAAGAGGTTGTCGTTTCTCTTCTCATTTTTCCCAGATCGCTGCCTCGAAAATGGTATATAACTTCACTTTTCTTTAAGTTTCGCTTTGCTTAGCTTGTTGTTAGATGGCTATAGTTATGAAGATTGAAGTTCTTTGTTTTGGCTGAAATTTTTTCTTGGCTTACTTAGTTTTGAATATGATTTTGTACTGTTGTGTGAATTTGAAGTTTATTATATCTTTATTTTTTATTTTTCTCTCTCTTAAAATAGATTTCATGTTTATAATTCGACATAATGTTTGTCTTTCATAAGTTTATGAAGTTTTGCTCATTTAATTTAAAATTTTCAGGTAGTCTTGGTTTGCCTTTGTTTGTTGTGAATTCAAC
The DNA here is from genome assembly GCA_016801875.1 of Solanum sitiens. NCBI lineage: Eukaryota > Viridiplantae > Streptophyta > Magnoliopsida > Solanales > Solanaceae > Solanum > Solanum sitiens. Next base: position 627,728 of record JABWTJ010000592.1, read on the forward strand.
ATGTTCATTAAGTTTTAAGTATGTGTGAATCGACATAGCTTGACGTCCCAATTCCATGCTCACTTTTGGGCTGCCCTCTTTAAGCCTCTTCTTGCTTATCAAATTTTATTCCTTTTTCATTTAAAATATCTGATGCATAACTTACAAAAAGCATAAGTTTGTGGAGATAATTTCAAGTGGTCTTTTTGTTTTCCTTATAATCAGACTAAGACGTTTGGAGTTTTGCTGTTAAGATTATCCATAGTAGCGGTAAATGGTTTCATTTTCATGAGTTATTTTGAAATTTGTAAAACATGTTTGTTGTTTTATTTTATCTTATTTTTTCTGTTAAGTTATAGAATTGGAGTTTTCTAGTTTTGACTGCTTATTGAAATATACGGCTTGCTTATAATGCTAATCACAAGTTTGACTTTCCGTTTATGTGATTTGTTTAGATTATTTCTTGTCTCCTTCTATCTTTAAGTTGCATTCATGTTAAAAAATATTTGGTTGCATCACCGTGTTCAGTTTGTCGTTTGCTTAAAACATCGAGAGAGGATGGCTTCTTGTTTATGATTGCGGGAAAGTTTTGTGTATTTTTTTTCGTTCTGAGTTTGATGTTAATTTCCTGTTGTTACTGCAATCTGATGGGTCTAATTTGTTTTCTTTTAAAATCATAAGAGATTATTGTCTTGATAAGTAGTGGCTTGTTTATCAATGTAATGATGGTTCTCATTAAAAATAACTAAGTCAATTTTATCTCATTCAAAATCATGTCTTAAATGTTTCTCTTTTCATATGCTAATTTTATTTTTCTTTTGTTTGTTATATGAACCCCTTTCGATTTCATGGTGGAATTCTTCCCATTGCATTCTGAGAGAGAGCCATAGAGGCTCAAACTTCTCTTTCGAGTCAACCAGTCTTATAAAGGGAGTACATGTCCCGAAATAAAAAAGCAGAAGTGGAAGAGTTGAAGAAGTTGGGGCCAAGAGGCCCACTTTATGTTATTTTATTTTTAAAACATTGTATTTTGTTATTTTTGAGCCTAAGCCCTTGTCATTTTTGTACTATTACTTTGTTAGTTTAGGACATGTACCGTTGAGATGGGCCAAAGGTCCAAAATAAAATGGGTCCAAATACCAGTCCAGGCGGACAGAAATCGGATTTGGACCCAACTCTCTCTCTTTCCATTTTACTATTTAGACTAAATCAACCTAGTCTAAATGGATTTAAATAATAATAAATAAATTTGTGAGGTTAATAATTCGCTTAGGTAATAGATTAATGTTTCACTTTTAACAAATTCTAAACAAATTTTCAATTCATATCAAATTTATTATAGCCAAGCAAGTTAGTTGTCGGATAATCGCGAGTTAGGCAATAATTTAAGTGTCGTAAAAACCTTTCTAAAATATAAATAAGAATATCCGAACCCCCTTTAAAGTTTTCACTAGGTTTCCTGTTTAATCTTTTGACAATTAAGTTTTCTTGAAGGACCCATGTTGGTGGACAAAACTGCCCAAGGCAGTCCCACCTACGGATGGCAATCAACAACTAGTGGTCTGGTCAACGGTCCGTAGGTGGTGGGAGTCATTTGGTACTTAGCATGGGGATCTAAGATACTAGTTTCAATCCTCTAAACCCATCGACGGAGGACAGCACGACCCATGTGTGGACTTACGCCCAGTCGATAGGCAACCGTTGGTACAAACTTAGTCCCCGTAAAGAGGAGGCCTTAGACATGTCTTAGTCATACACCAGTACAAAGGAACGGTCCGTAGGTCAAGGGACGCACCGTAGGTTGGCCCGTCGATTGGGACTTGGCCTGAGGGGTGAAAGGACCAACGGTAAATCTTAATCCCAGACCACGGATCAAGGGACGGTCCGTAGGTCAAGGGACGGCCCGTAAGTGGTCTTGTCGATTGAGACTGAGGCGTGGGGGTAGAGGAAGCCCATGAAAAGTCTCTGTCCCAGACCACGGACCAGCAGGACGGTCCGTTTGTCAAAGGACGGACCGTCGATAGGGTCTTCTCCCTGCGCAGGTTCACTGTAAGTTGAGGGGTGAACTTGTAATTTCACCCCACTTCCGAATATGGACTTTGGAGGTTCCCTAAGGGTATTTTAGGTATTTTAGATGTGTTTATAATTCATTAACACTTAGGATATTTCATTCTTCAAAATCAAAACCCAAAAATACCTTAGAAATTCCCCAAGACTCCATTGAAGTCCAAAGTCAAGGAAGAGCTTGGTGTGACGAATTGAGTGGATATTCTTCATCAAAGTGAAGAATTAGATTCATTGAGGTATGAATTTTGATCCTTGAAATTCGTTTCATCAAGGAGCCCAACATTGAAAGATGTTTTATAATGTTTTCAAAAGATGAATTGACCTATTTCATGATCTACCATGGGTTCTTATATTAATGGTTCTTAATCATTGTTTAGTGATTGAATTGTGGTTATTAAGTTGATTTTAACTCAATTTACCTATGAACCCATGTAATTTATGAACCCTAGTTTTTGACCAATTTATGGGTTACTTGATATTGGTCTAATGTTTATGGTTTCTTATGGAGTTTCTAATGATATAAAATTTTTATTCAATTAATGTCTAATTAGTCTTAGATTGTTGAATCTATAATGAATTGGCTTAGATTTCATTGATTATTATAGTATGTGTATTGAATTGATGTTCATGGCCATGGGTAAGGGTATTATGAGGTTGAATTGGATGATTTGGTATTGGCTTGAAGTGTTGAGGATGAAGAGGTGGTACGCTGCCCTAATTCCTTTTAAATAATGTTATTTAGACTTCAATTATGTTATGATTGGTTTGGTCCACTTATGGTGGCGGTGTTATGTGAATTGATGTGGCCTTGTCGGCGTTATTTTAAGTACATTGTTGATCATGGCCTTGTCGGCACTAGTTAAAGTTATATGGCTATTTGTGTAGTTGATTAGGTGATGTATCATCATATCTACTTACATGTAAAAGTATGTGTTAGTCTATTGATGATATTTAGTTAATCATGTTATGCTATGACTATGTGTTAAGTGTGTAGTCTTAGAGTTGATATATGGTTGTTCCTAATATGGCTATATGAGTATATAATGATTATGTTTATGATGATACAGTAATGAATAGGTTGACTAAATTATGTTAAGGGTCATTCCTAGGTGTCTAAGATATGATATTCTATATGAGCTAAATTGATGTAAGTTGTGTCTAGTTTAGGTAGACATGTGTCCCTTACTTGGTGCTTGTTTTAATATGAATATGTGATGTCTTGACTTAGGAACCTAAAGAGTCTTAGTATTGAAAGAATGAATGTTAGGTGAGACCTTGAATGATGACAAGAGGGTCCTTTATGTGATACCTTGAACCTAGTGGTAAGGTTATGAAACTTGAAGTCGAAAGCCGAAATGGTATCCTTCATGTAATGAATGATGGACTTAAGGTTGATTGGCTCGAACTACATAATATCAATCCTTAGGGAAGTCATGATGAGCTTCTTGTCGCCATAGTGAGATAGCCCTAGTGGACCTTGCTTTTGTAGGGTAAATGTAATTGGATCATCAACATGATATGGGACCCTTTTGTATGAACCTTAGTATAAATTAATATATGAGAACGAAGGCTAGAACCGAGTGAGTATGGTAAGGGAAGTAGTTCTAGTTAAAGAATGAGACTAGATTACAAAGCATGCGCTTCATATTTCCTTATCCATGTGCCTACATGGGATGTGTCTAAGTTCTACCATTGGCAAGTAGAACAACCTAACCGGAGTAGGATAGAACTCCAGATTCCATGCTTTGCTACCATGGTTTATGTTGTTTATTGACTATTCTCCTCATATGGGATACATATTATCATTAGAGAAGTTCTATGATGTCACGACCGGAATCTAGACCCCAGACGAGACCGGCGTCGTTGACCACTCAGAGGTCGCAGACAAGCCTACATACGTCATTCTTACTTCATCTAGGTTAATTTTACCGGAAAATTTGAACTTTTTGTTTTCTTATTTCATGCTAAACATTTTAAACTTAACATCATAGGCGTTCACAAATCAACCATCTAATATAGAGATAATCAAATGAAAGAAATAGGTCGTAATTGCATTATACGTATTTTTGCCAAAACGGCACCAATATAAAGTCTAAAAGGAAAGTGGATAGAAACACTAGTGGAACATGCTCCACTAGCTAAAGTCTACATCTAAGCTAGATAATAACGGTAGAAATCCTCGAAAGCATGAGGGCCTACCAAGTCCGAATGAAAGCTCCACGTCCGGATAGCTACAACGTCAACCTGTAAACTCTAGCGTCCACCTGTGCCTACACCTAAAAATATAGAGTTGTATGGGATTAGTACACACTCGTAATAAGTATGGGTATATGCAAGCACACACCAAGGACATGCATGAGTAAAAATAGCTCTTTCCTAACAACATGATTATGGAAATTCAAGTCAGTGGACTTGCCAAATTGGGATTAGGAAAGTTAGTGAACTTTCCAAATTTGGAATAGGAAAGTCAGTGAGCTTTCCAAAATTTGATTAGGAAAGTCAGTTATCTTTCCAAATTAGGATTAGGAAAGTCATGCCATGAGAGTAACATGCATCATCATACTTATCATATTGCACACAGCACATAACATCTTACACATAGCACATATCATATTGTATATAGCACATAACATCTTTTATAACATTCATTCATATGCCATGAGACCTTGGAATCATATACTTGACATTAAGACTTTCCAAAATGAGGGCTCAACATATAGGACCTGAACTAGGGAGTTTTTATTAGAAAACACAGAGTCTGCTTCATTCATTCATACGTAATTCATTTCATTTCGTTCATAGGCTAGTGTGAACACCAGCTATACCTAGGATGTAGTTTAAGACTTTCATCGGGTTTGCTGTGCAATGATCAAGAATAACCTAGTGTCATTACTTGAGTCTAGCTCACCTCTTGATTATCCGATCCTAACACCTTTGGTATCATTCATTTCATTATGTGCATCATTTGAGGCGGGCCTCATTCATTGATTGGGAACTTTAACTTTAACCGACATAGATCATGTGAGCATCATGAAATCCAGTGTCTCCCCCACACCAAAAAGATGTGGAATCAACGGCCAAAGTGACCCAAAATATGCTAGCGTACATGGGAATTTAACCCCACCACATACCTGTATTGGCAGTATAGGTTCGAAGACTAGGAGATATAAGGAGACCCATACCCGGCATGCCGGAAAGTCTCATCTCATGAGAGTTATATGAACCTCCGTCCTTCCCAAAAGAAGGCATCAGCGCTGATAGCTAGTCTATCGGTGCTCAGTATAAAGTTCCATTACATTCAACTCATAGTCATGGAAGCTGGCTTCTAGTATGAGGACATCATAGCTCAATATATGATTTCTCATCTCATCATTAGTATTAAGTGTGTTAATGTCAATACTTTCATTAGAGTGTTCATAAGACTCGTCTCTTAATTAACTTTACATGCTCATAGGTGAGTACGTTTTGGTAACATTTACTTAGGCTCATTTGAGATTGTTCTCATCTTTTACATTAGCCTCATATCATGTTGGCACCACATTCATTAACATTAGCTCATTTGCTCTTCATAATTACTCACCCCATTTTACGTGAATGTTCATTCCATCATATTTTAATGCACTTGGCCATTTATGTGTTTCACATTCTTACTTAACCCTTCTAGGGTTTCATCGTTTCATTACATAATAATCATTTCATCGTATACCAACACTCTTGGCCATTTAGTGTATTTCACATTCGTACTTAACCCTTCTAGGGTTACATTATTTCATTACATACATCTTAGGTTCACTTATTTTTAAACGTATGTTAGACTTATGGGTCTATACATACAAGCCATGAGGCTTCATTCATAGTTCGTTAAGTGACTCATATCTTCCTAAGATTATGTAGTACAAGACTTATGCATCTTGTATATATGCCAAGATATCGATTTCGATCTAAGTAGGTGGCACTATTCTTGAACATTTAATTCACGTATGACTTATGTATCAATACGGAATTTGGGCAAGGAAACCCGGTTTCAAATCCCTTCGACAACACTTTACATTTTTCATTTATTTTATTTTTTTGGTCCACATGACATTGCGACCCTAGATCGAGCCCCAACATCAAAGTTTCTTTTTAGTTCCTTTTCTTTAGAAACTCTCTTCCTTGGCCGAAGGGTTGTGGGTTCGAACCCCCACAGCCCCCTTTTATTTTCCTATTTATTTTCCTTGTCTATTTCGTATTAACCATGAGGTTGTGGGATCAAACCCCCACAACCTCCCTTAATTTTTCTTTTACTCGTTTGGGACTGAGAGGTTGTGAGGTCGAACCCCCACAGCCTCCATATATTAATTTCTTTTAAAGGTTGACTATTTCAGCGTTGGCAGTGAGGTTGTGGGATCGAACCCCCATAGCCTCACTTTATTTTCTTTTTATTTCTCCCCTTTTCACCTAGAGGTCGTGGGTTCGATTCCCACGCCTCACTTTTCTTTTTAATTCGCCTTCCTTAACTTATGATTGAGAGGTTGTAGGTTCGAACACCACTCCTCTCATTTATTAATTGTTTTTATTTGTACTTCACCTTACAAACAGTACTCGAGATTGAGTCCCCCGACCCCCATTCATTTTTCACGTTTTTAAGGCAGATTCGCGGGTGAGGTCACATGTTCGAATCCTGGTGGCCTCATCCCTTTACACTCAAATAAATTTCCAGATTTATTCATCATTATTTATCCTAAACCAAATTTGTAAGTTTGCTGGAAATTTAGTCATTTTTTTTAGCTTATTTTCACCAACATTTTCACTTGAAATCTTAGGGAAATTCATAGATCGTTTAACACTTTTTGGGGTGCATTTTTCATAGATTCGTTTAGCCAAAAGATTTGTACTCAAATCAGCCGCACTTTCATTTTAATGAACATCACGATTTACATAGGTTTATGCACGTAAAATGACAACCAAAACATTATCAAATTTGGAGCCCTAACCCGAGAACCTCATTCACTGTAACATACATGCACACGAACACATTGGCAAATAATTTTGAATACATGGTTGTCTTTCATACGATTTCAACCTACGATTAATTTGGAGCTAGTGACAGGGGCATGCAAAAGAGGAAACAATCCTAATTTTCGGATGAATAATATGAACCTTAAGGGGTCTCTTGGGAAAGGGACCAAGAGAGAAGAAAACCCATACCTTCTTGACGTTAAACCATTGAATTACTGCCCAAAAACTTCACCCAAGAATACGTCTAAGCCTCCTCAATGTCAACTCCACTCGAATAACAACCTCCCTTAGCCTAGTGTGCGATTAACATTTGTTTTCTTGTGATTTCGTGTGAGTTCTTCAAGTGTGAAGAACTTGGTTTATTTTTCTTCTTTTGTATCTTATTTGGGCAGAGAAAATACGTGTGAAATAATAAGAGAGATTGAGCGTGAGAGTGGAGAGATAAACGTGAGAGAGTGGGAGTTGTAGGAGGCTTAGGAGTCTAGTTTTAGGACTTAGTCAATAGTGTTTTGTTTATTTAATAAAAATCTGATTTTTATTTTATTTTAAATCAGCTAACGAATAATAATTATTAATTAATTACATTAATTCAATAGCGTAAATAAAAATCACTTTAATTTATTGCTTCCACCTAGGTTTGAACCCGGGTGGAGCAAAACTTCACTTCAAGAGCCCAATTTCGGCCCTCTCTCCCCAAATTTCCCTTCCACCTTATTAATTAAATAATTAACTACATATTTAGGGTAATTACGATACTACCCTTAGCCAGGAAAAAGACCATTTTACACCTTGACCCTTCAAACCTAGGATTTCCTCTTTTTAAGTGCGGTAAAGACTCCTTCGAGTAAATCTTCGTATTCGAGAGCCCTACATGGTTGGACCCAACCTCTACAAGCTCAAATAACTCTCCAAGTTAGTTGGCTTGGCTGTAGCAATGGTTCTGAGGTCTGATTTTACGCTCATCAATCTTTGTGAACCCTGGTCTAATCGTAGGAATTCTTTACACATTAAGCATTACTTATCTTATCCATTCTTAGGGTTGTTACATTATCCCCCCTTAGGACCATTCGTCCCCGAATGACACTACTACTATCTAGCGTAATGCCAGTCAGATCATAACATAATCACTATGCACATTAAGGCAATAGCAACAAAAAAGGAGAGATAAGGAAACTTAGACTTAAGAGTAGGAAGTCTAACCTTAAGAGCTGAAAAGATGAGGGTAGCGGGATCTCATGTCGGCCTCAGCCTCCCACGTAGCACCGTCAACAAGATGATTTCTCCACAATACTTTCATTGTGGCAATCTCCTTGTTCCTCAGCCGCTTGATCTGTCTGTCTAAGATCTCAACAGGTACCTCCTCATAGGACAAGTCTTCATCGACCCCAAAACCTTCCACAGGTAAAATCGATGCTGGATCACCTAGGCACTTCTTTAACATAGATAAATGAAAGACTGGATGGATAGAAGCTAGCTTCGCAGGCAATGCCAACTCATAGGCCACCTCACCCACACGCCGTAGGATCTCGTATGGCCCAACATACCTTGGACTCAACTTCCCCTTCCTGCCAACCTCATCACCCCATTCATAGGTGATATCTTCAGATAGACCTAGTCACCAACATCAAACTCTAAGGGCCGTTTTCTGTTATCTGCATATGAAATCTGCCGACTGTAAGTAGTAGCAAACCTATCCCTAATCACTCTGACCTTCTCTAAGGCCTCATGAATGATCTCTGGACCCAAAATGGATGACTCTCCAACCTCGAACCACCCAATTGGAGATCTACACCTCCTACCATACAGTGCCTCAAACAGTGCCATTTCAATGCTGGAGTGATATTTATTATTATACGAGAACTCTATCAAAGGCAGATGGTCATCCCATCTACCCCTGAAATCAATCACACACGCTCTCAACATGTCCTCCAATGTCTGAATGGTGCGCTCTGCCTGCCCATCAGTCTAAGGATGAAAGGCAGTACTAAGCTTTACCTGTGTGCCCAAGATCTTCTGGAAAGATCTCCAGAAATGTGAAGTAAACTGAGCTCCTCTATCTGAAATGATAGACAAAGGAATCCCATGCCATATCACAATCTCATCAATGTAGAGACTAGCATAATCCTCGGCTCTGTAAGTAGACTTCACAGGGATAAAGTGGGCAGACTTAGTCATCATGTCCACAATAACCCATATGGAGTCATGATGTCTCCTAGTCCTCGGAATACCAACCACGATGTCCATATTAATGGCCTCCCACTTCCAAGTGGGAACCTCTATAATCTGAGTAAGACCGCTAGGCTTAAGATGTTCTGTCTTAACCTGCTGATAAATAGGACACTTGGCCACATATTCTGCAATGTCCTTTTTCATGCCATCCCACCAATAAATCTGCTTAAGATTATGATATATCTTGGTGGAACCAGGATGTATGGAATATATGGAAACATGGGCCTCTGCAACAATCCTGGTTCGCAAATCATCCATATCTGGTACACACAGCCTGTCCTAATACCTAAGTATGCCATCACCTCCCAAAGCGAAACACTCATTCATCTTTATCAACACTGAGTCCTTCAGCTCCATCAACACAGGATCGAGATGCTGGCCCTGCTTGACTTCAACTACCAATGATGATTCAGAACTAGGATGAACTGAAACACCCCCACTAGTAGAGTCAACCAATCGCACACCCAGTCTGGCCAGTCTGTGTACATCTTTCGCCAACTCGTTCTTCTCATCCTCAACGTGGGCTGTACTTCCCATTCTCATCCTGCTCAAAGCATCAGCTACAACATTAGCCTTACCTGGATGGTAGTGAACATTAATGTCATAATCCTTCAACAACTCCAACCATCTCCGCTGACGTAGATTCAACTCCCTCTATGTGAACACGTACTGGAGACTCTTGTGGTTTGTGAACACATCCACATGCACTCCATACAAGTACTGCCTCCACAGCTTCAGTGCAAACACCACAACTGCAAACTCCAGGTCATGAGTGGGATAATTCTTCTCATGAACCTTGAGCTGTTTGGACGCATAGGCTATCACCTTACCAACCTGCATAAGAACACAACCCAAACCAACCATAGATGCATCACAATAAATAGTGTAATTCTCACCACACTTAGGCAAAGTAAGCACCGGGGCTGAAGTGAGTCTGTCCTTGAGCTCCTGGAAACTCTTCACAAGTCTCCATCCATTCAAACTTGGCTTTCTTCTTAGTCAAAGCTGTTAGTGGGGCAGCAATGGAAGAAAAGCCCTCCACGAACCTGCGGTAGTAACCATCCAATCCCAGAAAGCTACGGATGTCAGTAGGAGTAAGAGGCTTTGGCCAGTTCTTCACAGATCCACCTCCACACCCTATTCGGACACAACATGACCCAGGAAGGTCACTGATCTAAGCCAGAATTCACACTTCCTGAATTTAGCATACAACTGATGTTGTCTAAGTACCTGCAAGGTTAGTCTCAAATATTGTTCATGCTCTTCCTTGGTCCTAGAGTAGATGAGGATGTCATCAATGAATACTACGACGAAAGAATCAAGGTATTCACGGAAGACTCGGCTCATGAGGTCCATAAATGCAGCTGGTGAATTAGTGAGACCAAATGACATGACTAAGAACTTATAATGACCATAACGGGTACAAAAGACTGTCTTCGGGATATCTCCATCCCTAACCCTAAGCTAATGATATCCTGAACGAAGATCAATCTTAGAGAAGAAACTAGACCCTTGGAGCTGATTGAACAAATCATCTATTCTGGGAAGTGGATACTTATTCTTTATCGTGACTTTGTTGAGCTGATGATAATTGATACACATTCTAAGGGTTCCATACTTCTTTTTCACAAACAACACTGGACCGCCCCAAGGGGATATGCTCGACTGAATGAAACCCTTATCAGTGAGATCTTTTAACTACAGCTTCAACTCCTTGAGTTCAGCTGGAGCCATCCTATAGGGAGGAATTGAAATTGGTTTAGTATCGGGTTCTAAATCGTTACCAAAGTCAATCTCTCGAGGGGGAGGGACTCCAGGCAAATCATCAGGAAATACATCTAGGAACTCATTCACTACAGGCACTGAGTCTATGGAAGGAATGTCATGATCTAAATCATTAACACTCAAAAGATGACACAATAACCCCTTGGACATCATTTTATTGGCCTTAAGGTTTGAAATCAAGGGAATAGGACGACTCGGGTTGTACCCCTCCTAGACTAGCTCCTCTTCATTAGGGAAACGATATCTTACCACTCTACTATGACAATCCAAATAAGCATAACAATTGTGAAGCCAGTCCATGCCAAGAATAACATCAAAATCATGCATGGGTAACTCAACCAAGTCTGCACATATAGTCTTACCACTTACAACTATTGGGCAATCCTTGTATACTCTATTAGTTCTTACATTTTCTCCTAAAGGTGTACTAACCACAATAGGATCATGCAGAACTTCAGGCAATATCTCAAAAGTGAGAGCAAGCAAAGGAGTTACAGAGGAAAGCGTAGACCCTGGATCAAGTAAAGCATAAACAGAAGTTTAGAATACTTGCAGCATACCTGTGACCACATCAGCGGACTTCTCCTGCTCCTCCCTGCCCTCCAAGGCATAAAATCTGTTCCTCTTAGGAGGCTCGGCTGCTCCTACACCCTGTGGATTAGGCCTAGCTGAGCATTACCTCTAGCCTGACCTCTATTCTGTGGGTAGTCTCTAACCATGTGCCCACTCTTACCACAACCGAAGTAGGCATTAGTGCCCTGTCTGCACTCTCCATTGTGAGCACGGCCACACTTAGCACAGTTCTTTTTGGGACGCTGCATCTCACCTCCATTGCCCTTCTTGGTCTTAGTTCTGCCTCCTTTATGTGTTGTACTCCTCTGAGAATTAGAGTTCCCAGAACTCTGTTGCCCCCTTCTTGAACCCGAGCTGCTCACGGATGCCAAAATTGTTTCTGTAGCCTCTATGGCATGGACCTGCCTGATCTTGAGGCTTAGGCCTCCTAGCATCACGAACACCCCTCTTCTTGCAGTTGTCCTCTACCTGCTGGATATGCACCATCAACCTGGAGAGGTCCATGTTATCATGGAGCATCGCTGATTGACACTCCTCCTCCAGATATCCATTAATTCCTGTGAGGAACCTGCTCATCTCAACCCTGCTGTTAGATACAAGGGAAGTAACATACATGGATAATTTAACAAACTTCAGTACTCATCTCATCCTTGCTGTTAGATACTAAGGAAACTAGCAAACCTGGATAGTTTAACAAACTTCAAGGAATACTCCCTAACTGTCATTGATCCCTGCTTAAGGTTGATAAACTCATTAACCTTTATCTCCCTCATATCCCTGGGAAAGAATCTCTCCAGAAAGGCTATCTTAAATAGCTCCCAAATGACCGGAACTCCGCCCAAACTCGGCTATCCTGACACATCTTGCACCTAGTCTGTGGAACATCCTTGAGCTGATAGGAAGCCAGCTCAGCCTTCTCAATAACTGTGGCCCCCATAGCCACCAAAATCTTATGTATCTCATCCACAAACTTCTGGGGGTCCTCTGAAGTCTTAGACCCTGTGCAAATAGGAGGATTCATCCTTGTGAAGTCTCTCAACCTGTCAACCATGCTACGAACCGGTGGGTTCTCCCTATGAACTTCCTGCCGGTTGACCTGGGCAGTCATAGCCTGGGCCTGCATAGTGATGGCCTATGCCATCTGGGCCAGAGATGACCGCACCTCCGCATCAGTCCACCCAGCTGGGTTAACCGGCATAGCCACTCCTTCAGCTGGAGCCTGGGGTGGAACCTGATTACCCCCAGCAGCTGCACCTACTCTCCTCTAACCAATGGTTCTCCTAGTATTCATTCTCTGAAAACAACAAAGATTGATGTTAGACACGCTCATAACACCAAGAAATTTGACATTAGGAAAAGCACGATAAGATCAGAAGAGGGGATATTTTCCTACGCATCGTGCAGTCTCTAATTTAGGATAGTGGTGCACTTCACTACCATGACTTAGAAACTACTCAATGTGGTTGATGTGAACTCATTATTCTCGGAATTTAACCTAGTACTCTGATACCAACTTTGTCATGACCGAAATCTAGACCCCAGACGAGATCGGCGTCGTTGACCTCTCAGAGGTCGCAGACAAGCCTACATCCGTCATTCTTACTTCATCTTGGTTAATTTTAGCGGAAAATTTGAACTTTTTGTTTTCTTATTTCATTCTAAACATTTTAAACTTCACATGATAGGTGTTCACAAATCAACCATCTAATATAGAGATAATCAAATGAAAGAAACAGTTCGTAATTGCATTAAACGTATTTTTGCCAAAATAGCACCAATACAAATTCTGAAATGAAAGTGGAAAGAAGCCCTAGTGGAACATGCTCCACTAGCTAAAGCCTAAATCTAAGCTAGATAATAACAATAGACATCCTCGAAAGCATGAGGGCCTACCAAGTCCGGATGAAAGCTCCACGTCCGTATAGCTGCAACGTCAACCTGTAAACTCTAGCGTCCACCTGTGCCTGCACCTAAAAATATAGAGTTGTATGGGATTAGTACACACTTGTACTAAGTATGGGTATATGCAAGCACACACCAAGGACATGCATGAGTAAGAATAGCTCTTTCCTAACAACATGATTATGGAAAGTCAAGTCAGTGGACTTGACAAATTGTGATTAGGAAAGTTAGTGAACTTTCCAAATTTGGATTAGGAAAGTCAGTGAGCTTTCCAAATTTGGATTAGGAAAGTCAGTGAGTTTTCAAAATTTGGATTAGAAAAGTCATGCCATGAGAGTAACATGCATCATCATACTTATCGTATTGCACACAGCACATAACATCTTACACATAGCACATAGCACATATCATATTGCATATAACACATAACTTCTTTTCTAACATTCATTCATATGCCATGAGACCTTGGAATCATGAACTTGACATTAAGACTTTCCAAAATGAGGGCTCAACATATAGGACCTCAACTAGGGAGTCTTCATTATCAAACACCGAGTCTGCTTCATTCATTCATATGTACTTCATTTCATTTCGTTCATAGGCTAGTGTGAACACCAGTTATACCTAGGATGTAGTTTGAGACTTTCATCGGGTTTGCTGTGCAATGATCAAGAATAACCTAGTGTCATTACTTGAGTCTAGCTCACCTCTTGATTATCCTATCCTAACACCTTTGGTATCAATCATTTCATTATGTGCATCATTTGAGCATCATGAAATCCAATGTGTCCCCCACACCGAAAAGAGGTGGAATCACAGGCCAAAGTTACCCAAAACATGCTAGCGTACATGGGAATTTAACCCCGCCATATCCCTATATTGGCAGTATAGGTTCGAAGACTAGGAGATATAAGGAGACCCATACCCGGCATGCCGGACAGTCTCATCTCATGAGAATTATGTGAACCTCCGCCCTTCCCGAAAGAAGGCATCACCGCTCATAGCTAGTCTATAGGTGCTCAGTATAAAATTCCATTACATTCAACTCATACGTCATGGAAGCTGGCTTCTAGTATGAGTACATCATAGCTCAATAGATGATTTCTCATCTCATCATTAGTATTAAGTGTGTTAATCTTAATACTTTCATTAGAGTGTTCATAGAGACTGGTCTCTTCATTAATTTTACACTATCACAGGTGAGTACGTTTTGGTAACATTTACTTAGGCTCATTTGAGATTGTTCTCATCTTTTACTTTAGCCTCATATCATGTTGTCACCACATTCATTAACATTAGCTCATTTGCTCTTCATAATTACTCACCCCATTTTATGTGAATGTTCATACCATCATATGCCAATGCACTTGGACATTTGTGTGTTTCACACTCTTACTTAACCCTTCTAGGGTTTCATTGTTTCATTACATAATAATCATTTCATCGTATGCCAACGCTCTTGGACATTTAGTGTTTTTCACATTCATACTTAACCCTTCTAGGGTTACATCATTTCATTACATACATTTTAGGTTCACTTATTTTTAAACGTATGTTAGACTTATGGGTCTATATATACAAGCCATGAGGCTTCATTCATAGTTTGTTAATTGACTCATATCTTCCTAAGATTATGTAGTACAAGACTTATGCATCTTGTATATATGCCAAGATCTCGATTTCGATCTAATTAGGTGGAACTATTCTTGAACATTAAATTCACGTATGACTTATGTATCAATACGGATTTTTGGGCAAGGAAACCCAATTTCAAATCCCTTGGACAACACTTTACATTTTTCATTTATTTAATTTTTTTGGTCCACATGACATTGGGACCCTAGATCGAGCCCCAACATCAAAGTTTCCTTTTAGTTCCTTTTCTTTAGAAACTCTCTCCCTTGGCCGAAGGGTTGTGAGTTCGAACCCCCACAGCCCCCTTTTATTTTCCTATTTATTTTCCTTGTCTATTTCGCATTAACCATGAGGTTGTGGGATCAAACCCCCACAGCCTCCCTTTATTTTTCTTTTACTCATTTGGGACTGAGAGGTTGTGGGGTCGAACCCCCACAACCTCCTTATTTTAATTTCTTTCAAAGGTTGACTATTTCAGCGTTGGCAGTGAGGTTGTGGGATCGAACCCCCATAGCCTCACTTTATTTTCTTTTAATTACTCCCCTTTTCGCCTAGAGGTCGTGGGTTCGATTCCCATGCCTCACTTTTCTTTTTAATTCGCCTTCCTTAACTTATGATTGAGAGGTTGTGGGTTCGAACCCCACTCCTCTCATTTCTGAATTGTTTTTATTTGTACTTCACCTTACAGACAGTACTCGAGATCGAGTCCCCCGACCCTCATTCTTTTTTCACGTTTTTAAGGTAGATTCGCGGGTGAGGTCACAGGTTCGAATCTAGGTGGCCTCATCCCTTAACACTCAAATAAATTTCCAGATTTATTCATCATTATTTAGCCTAAACCAAACTTGTAAGTTTGCTGGAAATTTAGTCATTTTTTAGCTTATTTTCACCAACATTTTCACTTGAAATCTTAGGGAAATTCATAGATCATTTAACACTTTTTGGGGTGCATTTTTCATAGATTCGTTTAGCCAAAAGATTTGTACTCAAATCAGCCGCACTTTCATTTTAATGAACATCACGATTTACACAGGTTTATGCACGTAAAATGACAACCAAAACATTATCAAATTTGGAGCCTTAACCCGAGAACCTCATTCACTATAACATACTTGCACACGCACACACTTGCACATAATTTCGAATGCATGGTTGTGTTTCATACGATTTCAAGTACACAAACATAATCATATTCATCACGAAAATATAACATACACCTAAATCTACTAGCAATCATACCCAACCTACGATTCATTGGGAGCGAGTGACAGGGGCATACAAAAGGGGAAACAGTCCTAGTTTTCGGATGAATAATATGTACCTTAAGGGGTCACTTGGGAAAGGTACCAAGAGAGAAAAAAAACCATACCTTTTTGACGTTAAAACCTTGACTTGCTGCACAAAAAAATCACCCAAGAACACGTCTAAGCCTTCTCAATGTCAACTCCACTGGAATGACAACCTCCCTTAGCCTAGTGTGCGATTAACGTTTGTTTTCTTGTGATTTCGTGTGAGTTCTTCAAGTGTGAAGAACTTGGTTTATTTTTCTGCTTTCTATATTATTTTGGCAGAGAAAATCCTTGAGAAAGAATAAGAGAGATTGAGCGTGAGAGTGGAGAGATAAACGTGAGAGAGTGGAAGTTGTAGGAGGCTTAGGAGTCTAGTTTTAGGACTTAGTCAATAGGGTTTTGTTTATTTAATAAAAATCTTATTTTTATTTTATTTTAAATCAGCTAATGAATAATAATTATTAATTAATTACCTTAATTCAATAGCTTAAATAAACAATCACTTTAATTCATTGCTTCCACCTAGGTTCGAACCCGGGTGGAGCAAGGCTTCACTTCAAGAGCCCAATTTCGGCCCTCTCTCCCCAAATTTCCTTTCCACCTTATTAATTAAATAATTAATTACATATTTAGGGTAATTAGGATACTACTCTTAGCCAGGAAAAAGACCATTTTACCCCTAGACCCTTCAAACCTAAGATTTCCTCTTTTTAAGTCCGGTAAAGACTCCTTTGAGTAACTCTTCGTATTCAAGAGCCCTACATGGTTGGACCCAACCTTTCCAAGCTCAAATAACTCCCAAGTTAGTTGGCTTAGCTGTA
>JABWTJ010000592.1:649571-724376 GCA_016801875.1 Solanum sitiens
CCCCTTCCCCCCCCCCCCCAATTCTGCCCCATCTTTCTCCTATTTAAACCCCTCTTCTTTCTCAGTGGTGGGGTTGGATTTTTTAGCAAAAGAACGAAAAAACACTTAAGCAAAAAAAATAGCTAGAACACACACTAAATACAGTTTGAAAAAAAGAAGAAGAGGAGAACTAGTTTCGATTTTTGAGTTTGATATTCTATCCGAATTCTTTGGTCGCTGCTTGAGTAAGAACTTTTGTGGTAAAGGTTGTCGTTGCTCCGCTCGTTTGTCTAAGTTCGCTGCCTCGAAAATGGTATATAAAATAAATTTTCTTTAAGTTTCTCTTTGCTTAGTTGATTGTTTGATGGCTATAGTTATGAAAATAAAAGTTCTTTGTTTTGGCTGAAATTTTTGTCTTGGCTTACATAGTTTTGAATATTATTTGTACAGGTGTGTGAATTTGAAGTTTATTATATATATATATATATATATATATATATATATATATATATATATATTCTCTCTTCAAATCAATTTCAATTTTATAATTTGATATAATGTTCGTCTTTCATTAGTTTCCGAAGTTTTTCTCATTTGGTTTAAAATTTCGAGCTAGTCTTGATTTGTCTCTGTTTGTTGTGAATTCAACATGTTCATTAAGTTTTAAGTATGTGTGGATCGACATATCTTGACGTCCCAATCCCATGTTCACTTCGAGGATGCCCTCTTTAAGCCTCCTCTTGCTTATAAAATTTTATTCCTTTTTCATTTCAAATATCTGATGCATAGCTTTACTAAAGGCATAAGTTTGTTGAGTTAATTTCAAGTGGTCGTTTTGTTTTCGTTACAATCAGACTAAGCCGTTCGGAGTTTTGCTTTTAAGCTTATATATAGTTGAGGTAAAAGAGTTCATTTTCATGAGTTATTTTGAAATGTGTAAACCCTGTTTGTTTTTTTATTTTCTCTTATTTTGTCTGTTAAGTTATAAAATTGGGGTTGTCTAGTTTTGATTGTATATTGAAAAATACGGCTTGCTTATAATGCTAATCACAAGTTTGGCAATCCGTTTCTGTGATTTGTTTAGCTTATTTCTTGTCTCCTTCTATCTTTAAGTTTCATTCATGTTAAAAAATATTTGGTTGCATCACCGTGTTCAGTTTGTGGTTTGCTTAAAACATCGAGAGAGGATGGCTTTTTCTTTGTGATTATGGGAAAGTTTTGTGTATTTTTTTTGCGTTCTGAGTTTGATGTTAATTTCCTATTGTTACTGCAATTTGATGGGTCCAATTTTTTGACTTTTAAAATCACAAGAGATTATTGTCTTGATAAGTAGTGGTTTGCTTGTGAATGTAATGATGGTTCTCATTTAAAATAACTAAGTCGCTTTTATCTCATTCAAAATCATGTCTTAAATATTTCTCTTTTCATATGCTAATTTTCTTTTTCTTGTGTTTGTTATAAAAAACCCTTTTGATTCCATGGTGGACTTCTTCCCCTTCAATTTCGATAGAGAGCCTTAGAGGTTCATACTCCTCTTTCGAGTCAATCAGTCTTATAAAAGGAGTACAGGTCCCGAAGTGAAAAAGCAAAAGTGGAAGAGTTCAAGAAGTTAGTGCCAAGAGGCCCACTTTATGTTATTTTATTTTTAGAACATTGTATTTTGTTATTTTTGGGCCTAAGCCCTTGTCATTTTTGTACTATTACTTTGTTAGTTTAGGACATGTATCGTTGAGATGGAACAAAGGCCCTAAACGAAATGGGTTCAAATACCGGTCCAGGCGGACAGA
The DNA here is from genome assembly GCA_016801875.1 of Solanum sitiens. NCBI lineage: Eukaryota > Viridiplantae > Streptophyta > Magnoliopsida > Solanales > Solanaceae > Solanum > Solanum sitiens. The sequence goes on from JABWTJ010000592.1 coordinate 651,338, forward strand.
AACCAGATTTGGACCCAACTCTCTCTCTTTCTCTTTTACTTTATCGCTTATATGTTTGTTATTATTTGCCGTTAGTATTAGGGTTGGAAACAATAAAAATCCCCGCAAGACGCCATTATGTTTTAACTATTTGTACTAAATCAACCTAGTCTAAATGGATTGAAATAATAATAAATAAATTTGCGAGGTTAATAATTCACTTAGGTAATAGATTAATATTTTACTTTTTACAAATTCTAAATAAATTTTCAATTCAAATAAAATTTATTTTAGACAAGCAAGTTAGTTGTCGGATAATCGCAAGTCATCGAATATTTTAGGTGCCGTAAAAACCTTCCTAAAATATAAATAACAATCCCTGAACCCCCTTTAAAGTTTTCACTAGGTTTCATGTTTAAATTTTTTGAAACTAAGTTTTCTTGATTTTTCTTTAAAAATTAAGTGGCGACTCTAAACAAGTCATAAAAGCAATAAAAACAATATTTTTTTCTTTTAAAATAAAACAACTATCACATAAGTAGATTTCACCTTGCACAATTGAGATCAAAGCAGAATAAAGATCATAACTTATTGCCTTTCTTTGGACTTCATACTTCAATATCCAAGAACTCACAACCAAATTATGAAATAGGGCAATTCATGAAGTATTAACATAACTAAAATCAAAGTAAACAAATGACATGTTTATCACTCTCAACAATTAACCTTAATCAATCAAAGAATTTAGGGATTTGGGGGAAAGACATGGGTCAAGGGAAAACTCATAGAAATTAATTAATTAATAATTAATTCATACTTAAGCAACATTAAATCATCATAATTCATCACTATTTTGTTTTAGAATGAAGACCCATGTGAGGAGAAAAACCCTTGTTTTCGGGGGATTTAGAAATCATCTTTTGAAGGACCACTTGAGGAAAGGGATCTCAAGAGTGAAAGAAACCATACCTTATGGAAGAATCACCACTAAATTGAGTAGAAACTTGAGGGATTTGGTCTTCATCTTCAAGCTTCAAAGCTTCTTCAATGGAGGTTGAATAGAGAGAGAAAGTAGGGAGAAATGAGAGCAATTGGGTTTTGATTTGGTGTTTTGTTTTGAGTGAGTAAAAGTGAGGAAAAACTGATGGAAAATCAATATATAGCCCCCCCCCATGAAATACCCAAAAGTCAAACTCGAATTCTATTTTCATATTTTTCGTCCTGGAAGAAATCCGCGTCGCGGAGCTTTTCCCGCAAGATTTTCGGAAAATAAATCTTGGGCAGTGGAGTCCGCGTTTTGGGTGCGACGCTCTAGTGCTCCCTCAATGTACAAAACCCTGCTGCCTTGGGCAGCTTGCATGGTCCAATGTGGGTTCCCTTCGTTCACCCCTCAGGCGATCCTTGGGTGGTCGTACCTGGACGTTATAACCGTATATACTAGGTTTTACCCATTTAAAGTCATTTTACAAGTTAGTGACTCTATATGACCCTTCGAAACCTTCGCCAAACTAAGGGACGTCAACTAGTTAAATTTGCTACTTTCCGGTTGTTAAGGCTTTTCTTTAATGCTATGGCTCCAATACTGCTCAACCAAGTTGTTTATACTTAATTAGGTCTAAAAGCATTATTACTTAACATATAAGTCTCTACTATAGGTCATGAAAATTTCCGAGTGTGTCAATACTCCCCCCCTCCCTTAGGAACATTCGTCCCCGAATGACACTCTAAACCTTTTTATAGGAAGTAAAGACTCATAGGAGGAAATATCAACTCCTTTCAACATAAAAGCATATCATAAACAAATAGGAACTTAATCTACACATATCATAACAAAAGTTAAACATTTCATATCACATAAGGAGGTACTACCTTCTCCATTTCAATATGACCTCAATATGAACATTAAAAGTTGACATGCTGATTCCTTATCAAAACAATATCAAACATGCTCATCAATCTTTCATTAACACTTATAGCACACAACACACTCAAGTGAAAAGCTAACATAATAAGCAGATTTCATGGAAAAAAAAGAATTCAACTTAAGCATGAATTTCTACTATAATATGCACAAATATTTAGAAAAACATGATAAGTTCAACATTATTCACAATAGTAATATAAGTAATTACTAACCTTAATCTTGGCTAGGAGTAAGGGGGAAAATATGATGATAGCGGGTCTTCATGTCGGCCTCGGCCTCCCATATTGCACCGTCAACAAGGTGGTTCCTCCATAGAACCTTTACGGAGGCAACCTCCTTATTACTCAATTTCTTAACTTGGCGATCCAAGATCTCAACCGGGACCTCTTCATATGAAAGGTCCTCATTTACCCCCAAACCTTCTAGAGGAAGAATGGAAACTGGATAGCCTATACACTTCTTAAGCATATATACATGGAATACCGGATGAATCGTGGCCACTCATTTGGAAATTTCAACTCATAGGCAACACTAGCGACTCTCATCAAAATTTCATACGGGCCCATATAACAAGGACTAAGTCTCCCCTTCTTTCCAAACCTCATCAACCCTTTTATGTGTGAATTTTTCAAATAGACCAATCTCCTATTTTGAATTCAAGGTCCCTCTTTCTATTGTCAGCATAAGATTTTTGCTGACTTTGAGGTATTTTTAGTCTATCTCTTATATCTCAAACTTTCTCAAGGGCTCTATAGTGTGTTCCTCTTTACCATCCGTCTTGGGATAAAAATGGGTACTAAGATTAAAAATCGTACCAATCCCACTTTGGAAAGCTTTCCAAAAATGGGAGGTAAATTGAGTACCTCTATGCGAAATGACGGACAAAGGGCCTCCATGCAATGTCACTATTTCTTTGAGGTATAATTTGGCATTATCTTTCGCCGAATATGTGACTTTGACGGGAAGTAAATGTGCGGACTATGTAAACCTATCCACAATAAACCATATAGAGTCATGTTGCTTTCGGGTACGAGGCAACCCAACTATGAAATAGAAATATCCTCCCACGTTTCCATGTGGAAATGTCTATATTTTGAGTCAAGCCACCCGACCTTTGGTGCTCCGCTTTTACTTGTTGGCAATTCGGACACTTAGCAACAAAATTCGCTATGTCCCTTTTCATACCGTTCCACTAATAAGTTTCTCATAACTCTCGATACATCTTTGTGGAATCCGGGTGAATGGAATATCGAGATCCATGATCCTCTTCCGTGATCAATTCCCTCAACCTATCCACATCCGGTACACACAATCTTCCTTTGTGCCTAAGAACACCATCTTCCCCTTGAGAGAAGGATTCATTAGCTTTACTAAGGACTGTTTCCTTTAACTCCATCAATAGAAGATCAAGGTGTTGCTTGGATTTCACCCCAACAACTAGAGATGACTCGGAGTTATGGCGGACACCCAACCGGGCCAACCTATGAACCTCTTTTACTAGCTTTTTCTTATCATCATCAACATGCGTCACTACCCATGGATACTCGACTCAAAGCATCCGCCACCACATTAGCTTCGCCGGGGTGATAGAGAACACTAATGTCATAGTCTTTCAACAACTCTAACCATCTCCATTGCCGGAGATTCAACTCTTTTTGGGTAAATACCTATTGGAGACTCTAATGATCCGTGAACACGTTAACATGCACCACATATAGATAGTGTCTCCAAATCTTTAAAGCAAATACCATGGCCGCAACTTCAAGGTCGTGTGTTGGGTAATTCTTTTCGTGACGTTTAAGTTGTCTAGAGGCGTATGCTAGAACTTTTCCATGTTGCATGAGCACACATCCTAGACCTACTCGAGAGGCATCATGATAACCACAAACCCAACGGTACCCTCCAGTAAGGTTAATACCAGAGTGGAGGTGAGCCTATCTTTCAATAATTGGAATCTCTTCTCACAAGATTCTGACCATTCGAATTTCCACTTCTTTTGGGTTAAGGTCGTTAATGGAGATACGATACATGAAAATCCCACAACAAACCTCCTATAGTAACTGCCTAACCCTAGAAAACTTTGAATGTCAGTAGGAATCAAAGGTCTAGGCCAATTTTTGACCACTTCCGTCTTTCTCGGATCGACCTCAACCACTTCACTAGAAACACATGACCAAGAAAAGCTACCGACCTCAACCAAAATTCACATTTACTAAATTTAGCGAAAAGTTGGTTATCATTGCGAACTTGCAAAACAATTCTCAAACGATCCCTACGATCATCCGCACTACTTAAGTTTATCAAAATATAGTGAATAAAGACAAGCAAGAACACATCAAGATACTTTCTAAAAACTCAATTCATGAGGTCCATGAAAGCCTCCGGGGCATTTTTTAGACCAAATTACATAACAAGGAATTCGAGATGATCATATCTTGTTTGAAATGCCATTTCTGGAATATCAACCTCTCTCACCCTAAGTTGGTGATAACCCGATCGTAAGTCAATCTTTCAAAAGTAACTAGCTCCTTGGAGTTGTTCAAATAGGTCATCAATCCTAGGGAGCATGTTCTTTATTCTTTATATTGAGTTTTTTTGATTGGCGATACTTGATACACATTCTCATAGACCCATCCTTATTCTTTACGAATAATATCAGGGCACCCCATGAAGATATGCTTGGTTGAATAAAACCCTTATCTAGCAAATATTTGAGTTGAGATATTAGTTCTTTCAACTCAGCCTGGGCTATCCGATGAGGAGGGATCGAAAAAGGTTGTGTATCCAGTAATAGATCTATACCGAAGTCAATCACCCGTTGGGGAGGAATTTAGGGAAGGTCATCGAAAAGACCTCCGGATATTCCCTCACTATGGGTACTGACTCTATTGGAGGGACCTCGGATTCAAGATCCATGAATCTTACTATGTGATAGAGACAACCATTTGCAATCATCTTGCAAGCTTTTAAACACGAAATGATCTTACCCCTAGGATATGAGTTTCCTCCCTTCCACTCAAAAACGGGTTCATTCAGAAATTGAAATTTGACCACCCTTGACTTACAATCAATAGAGCCAAAACACGCATACAACCAATCCATTCCCAATATAATATCGAAATCTAGCATATCAAGTTCTATTAAGTCAACCAACATAACTCTATTGGGGAAGAAAATAGGACACCCTTTATAAACTCTTTTTGCAACTACGGAATCACCCCCGGGGTAGAAACAGAGAAAGGCTCATCTAAGATGTCGGGTAGTATATCAAATTTCATGGCTACAAGAGGGGTAACAAAAGAAAATGTGGCACCGGGGTCCAACAAAGCATATACATCAAAGGAAAATAAGCGTAACATACCCGTCACCACATCCGTGGAGCTCTCTTGATCACTTCGGGATTGTAGAGCATAGAAGTGATTCTTTTTAGGAGCATCCAAATTTGGGGCATTTGCTTGTGCTTGAGAATTTTCCCCTCCTTTAGTCTTCATCATAGGGCAATCTTTTTTCATTTGATCACTCTTGCCACAAATATAGAAATTAACCCTGCCAACAGGACACTTGCCATCATGATTTCTACCACATTTAAAACAAAGAGGCCTATAAACATAAGTGCGACCACCTTTTCCCTCTTGGGGCTTGAGAGTAGGAACCTTACTCTTATTGACCCTTGGAGCACCAGAAGAGCCTTGATTAGCAAATCTCTTTATTAATCTTGGTTTGTCTTGAACTTCATACTTAGACTTGGATGAATTTCCATCATCAGTTCTCACCTTCTTCAACTCTCTACAAACATGCTTAAGCTTTTGCTCCTTAATTTGTTTCACATGAACAATGAGACAAAATATGTCCATACTAGAAATAAACATAGCTGACCTACATTCATTAACCACAACATCAAATATCCCCATGAAAAAATTGTTCATCTTAGCTCTAGATTACGCAACCATAGTAGGAGCATGCTATTATAGTTAAGTAAACTTGATGCTATACTCCCTCACACTCATACCCCCTTGACGAAGGTTGATGAATTATTGCATTTTCCACTCCCTTAATTCCAAGGGAAAGAACCTATCAAGGAAAGTCGTCTAGAAAGCATCCCAAGTAATCTGACCTTCCCTAGACGTCCTTTCATCCCTCCATTGCTCATGCCAAAATTTAGCCACATCTTTGAGTTGGTAGGCAGCTCGTTCAATTTTTTTATTAAGAAAAAACCCCCATAGCATCAAAAACCTTGAGAACTTCATCAGTGAACCCTTGTTGGTCCTCTTCCACCTTAGAACCAAAGAAAGTAGGGGGATTTATCCTTGTGTAATGCCTAATCCTTTATGTGGTGGTGTAAGCATTCAGAACCACTTGCACCCTTGTATCCCTAGAAACTTTAGTAGCCAACACTTGAGTGAAGCTATGAATAGCTGCCCTTATCACCACGTTAGACATGCCCTTTTTTCAATAGGAACATGAGGTTTTGAGGAGCATGAGAGAGATTGGCTTCATCCAAGTTCTCTTCTCCGGATCGTCGAGCATTGTTCCTCCTTGTATTCATTGCCTATATGCACAATTAAAAGTATTAGAAGAATGTACTAGATAGAGTTAAGACTCTTAGTCACAACTAAGGATTAACAAGAGAGTGAGAGTTCCTAAGCATCAAATAGTGTCTTATTCATAAGTATGGCGCGCTTCATTTAACACCCTAAAATGAACTAAGGTGAACTAGAGCTTGGTATTTGTTTCTTGAGTTAATTTTAATTTAAAATGAGTTACTTTAGTGTCCTTAGGCAGTGTGTGAAGTTTGGAGGTCAAAAGACCAAGAACGTCCATGACGTTAGGAAGGTATGCCCTAGAAAAGTACTTGTGTGTCTTGAGGTGTTTGAGTGAGTTTTACGTGTTTGTTTTAATTGAAACATGCATAAGATGTTCCTAAGACATAGACAACTATGTTTAGGGGTTTAACGTTCGAGCACGACCCTATCTAGGACCCGCAAAGGGGCTCTAGAGAAGGGCCCACGATTTGGACCAAACTGCCAGAGCAGTGACCAAACGACGACACAAAGGACGGTCCATTGGTCCACCAATGAACCTTTGACCATGGGCGTCGATTGGACCTGCATGGCAGGATGGACAGACTACAAATGGAGCTAAGTCTCAACCCACGAGACTCAACCAATGCACCATCGGTTCACAAATAGTCCGTCAGTTCCCTTCTGTCGATGGGGCCTGAAAGCCTACAGTTTTGGTGGGTTGCAGTCCCAACCATCGAGACCTAACCAATGTTCCGTCCCTTGACAAATGGACCGTCGGTTGGTCTGTTGATGGTGACTGTCCCAAAAGCTGCAACCTTGCCTGTTAAGTCTTGGGGTGTTTTGTAAATTCACCCCAAGTCTTTTATGACCCTAGGCTGATATTTTTAGGGTTTTTAAGTTATATTAGATTGGTTATAAGTCCTAGACCTAGACAAGACCCCTCAGTTCAAAATTCAAACTCTCTTTCTAAAGGCAAACTCTCTCAAAGTCTCTTTGGAAGCTAAAAGTCAAGAAGGGCTAGGAGGGCTGGTTTGGACGTGGTTCATCACAAAAATAATTGGGTTTTATTGGATTTGAGGTATGGTATCCATCCTTGAACTCACTTCCATTCAAGGATCCACTTCTAACGAATTTTCAAAGAGTGTTTTCAATCCTAGTTTCTACTATCTTCAACTCTAAATATAGTTCTTGCATGAAAACGTTTCTAATAACTAATTAATGATGTTTATAGTGTTAGTTCATGATTTTAAGGTTAAAACTTCAATGAAACCATGTAAAAAAAAATCTTCAAATGTTGGCTTAAGAAATGGGTCAAATGAGCATGTTTGTGTAAAGAATGAACTTTGGTTTTCTTGTGTTGTTATGTTGGTTTAGCAACTGTCCTAAGGACCTTATTATGATTAAATGTTGAGAAAATGTTTATAGGTTGTGATGGCTTGGTTAAATGGTGAGTTTCTTATAATGTATAGTTCATATAAATAATTGATCTTGAATGGTATGGTCCATCTTCTTAGTGGCGTTGTTTACTTGATGAATTGGTTATGTTTAGTATGTATTAGGAATTTGATCTTGAAGGTCTAATATGTGTTATGAAGAGATATTGGAAGTGGATCTTGTATTGTGTTTTGTGAAGCTTGAATTGTATATTTCACCTACATGATGTTTAAATGAAGTATATGATTATCTGAAGAATGTAAGGTGTGTGAATTGATGAATGAAGGTCTAAAGCATGTATAGAAGTAATGTGAATGAAATGATGATTATATGCAAGGTGTGATCATATGTACACACACACACTTAAGTGAATGAATGAATCTAAGTTGAGTAAAAAGGGGAGTCTTGGGGTGGACACTCTTTGTGAGTTGAGATGAAGTGTCTAGTAACAACCTCACTATTTCTAACGAGCTTTCAAAGATAGGTCGGAGGATGAATGCCCTTCGTGAGTTTAGATGTGGCATTCATTAGTTATCCTTAACCTATAGTTATAATGTTGAGAATCCGTAGGGAGTTATGCCTAGAATCGAGAGGATATGAAGAAGTGGTAGATTACACTTCGTGAGTTGAGATGTTGTATTCCAATGTACCTCTTGAGATGAGTACTCCTCGTTAGTAGAGAATGAGTTATTTAGTAGCTATCTCCTTATCCCTTAACTATGTGCCCAAATAGGTGTAGCTTTTGGGAAAGCCATGTAAAAGCTAAGAAGTATGACCTTACTCTAGGCAAGTGAGAATACCTCATCCAATAGGGTTAATATCGGGATTCCATGTCTACCTCTCATGGTCTTTGTTGGTTAAGATAACCCCCCACAAAAGTAATGAAAGTAATAAGTCTTCTAAAAGCATGTGCTACTTATGTGAATTGAATAAACTAAGTCTTTTAAAAGAATGTGCTACTTAGGGTAGGTGGTGGTATGGGACGCTAACTATCCATTGCACTAAGTAGGACCTTCCGAAAGAGAAGACTTGGTACCAAACCTTCTAAAAGAGTGTACTACTTAGGGTAGGTGGTGGTATGGGACACCATCTACTCATTGCACTAAGTAGGCATTCCGAAAGGGAAGCCTTTGATGTTTTGTAGGGTGTTCTTCTAATGTGTTGTGATTTGAGTGGTGACTTGTTCTCCCGAGGTAAGTAAGCCGAAAGGGGTAGTCTTGAGGACCACTTTGGTGTGCATTGAAGGATGTTTTTAGACATTTCCTTCATGTCTTACCTTGGAGAGTCCTATGATTATCCTTAGGTAGGGAAACTCCTACGAAAATGAGTTCACTTCCTCATTAACAATACCTTGAAAGTTCATCATTGTTGGAGTCTTTTTAGTTCACTATAATAGTCTTAGTAATTCACTGTAATGTCCTAAATAGTCACTATTAAGTCGAAAATTAGGTTTACTGTAAAGTTTGGTATGTTCACTGTGAAGGATGTCTTTTGGTTAAAATTATGGAAATTCTTCTTTAAGTATTAAATGATGATTCATATGTTGTTTTGCTTCTAAATTCGTGAATGTTATAATTATTTGACATGAAAGCTTATTTTACTAAAATGTCCCTTTTTACATGTTTTTGCATATGTCATACTTAGTACATTGCTTGTACTAACCCCATACATTTCTATACCTTATAAGTATAGGTTGGAAGCTTTTGAAGGTTTGAAGGTGAATCTTGGGAAATCTACTCTTTCAAGATTTGGTATGTCCTCATATATTCGAGGACATAGTCTATATTTCTTACTGTTATTATAAAAACTTAATATGTATTTTCCTTTAATGTTAAGGGGCGTGTCCCTAAGATATTATGTCGTGTCTTTAAGTTGGCTTGTGACGATGAGATTCTCTAAGTATTTATAAAAAACTTCCTTTACATAAATATTCATGAAAAGTTTTAAATTCCGCACTACTTTTCATGTCTTATGTGATGACAGTGTGAGACCCCAAATGGTCTATACGCCTGGTCACGGTCCGAGGGTGATCTCTAACTTCTAGGGGGTGCTTTCGGGTCGTGACAGACTTTGTATCAGAGCATAAGGTTTTGGAAAATAGTTTAGGTTCTAAAAGTCTCACAAGCCACATCTAGTAGTATCATGGTCATTGGTGTGAGTCGCGACACATCCATGGACAAGAGGCTATAGGATGCTAGAAGTTTCAGTTTCTTCTCTATTGTAATTTCGTGCCTTAGAGTTGAGTTCTATAAGGTGTCTTTTCTCAACCTATTCTCTTTGTGTTTATAAGACATGAATACGATAAGATCAACTGCTAGAAGGGAGGAGGGATGTGTAGCTAATGAGAGGATTTCTCCCCGTGTTGACGAAGTTCCTATTGTTGGCCTAGAGGAAGAAAATGTGGAGGTTACTCTTCAAGAACCTCAAGTTCCTCCGGAACCCCAAGGGCCTCAAGTGCCTCCTATGCCTCAAGCTCCTTTTGTTGAGGGTGATATGACTAATGTGGAGTTGAGGGCTGCCATAATCAACTTGACCCAACTCATGACGTCTCAAGCTCATGTCGTCAACAATCACTTTGTTTCCCAAGATAATTAAGTAGATAGACCCCAACGAAATGCTAATACAACCGCTTCTAGGAATTGGAATTTCATAAGGATGAACCCTCCCACTTTTCATGGCACTAAGGTTGATGAAGATCCAGAAGGTTTCATAGATGAGGTTTTCAAAGTGGTAGATGCTATGGATTTGACCCCTAGGGAGAAAGCAGAGTTAGCCGCTTACCAACTTAAGGATGTTTCTCAAGTGTGGTATGAGCAATGGAGGGGTGAGAGACCTTTAGAAAGAGGTCCGGCTGATTAGGAGGAATTCAAAGAGGATTTCCTAGATAGGTTCTTTCCCCTAGAGTGGAGGGAGAAGAAGATGGTTGAATTCATGAATCTTCATCTAGGGGGAATGAGTATGCAAGAGTACTCTCTCAAATTCACCCAACTCTCTAAATATGCCCCAACCATGGTAGCCAACCGTAGGTCTAGGATGAACAAGTTTGTGATGGGAGTGTCTAGCTTGGTGGATAAAGAGTGTCGTACCACAATGCTTCTTAATGACATGGATATCTCTAGACTCATGGTTTATGCACAACAAATTGAGGAGTCTAAAATTAGGGAAATAAGGCAAGAGGGTAAAAGGCCTAGGTCAGATGATTCTAGTCACCAAAAGCCTAAGAAGAGCTCTATCACCAAGTTATTCCATGGTAAACAAGCATAGGGCTCCAAATCAACATTCCCAAGGAGGTGGTGTCACAACCGGATCGTAGATCTCAGATGAGACCGGCGTCGTTAACCTCTCAGAGGTCGCAGACAAGCCTCTTCTTAGCTTTCATCACAATCATACAGTTAAATTTAGCGAAAAATTTAAAACTTTACTGAAGTGTACTTAGACTTCATATAACTGCATAAAAGTAATATACTAACAGCTCAAACTAAACAACCATCTATCAGCAGATTAAACAATTGAAATGAAGAATCATAATAGTAGTAATAGTTGTCAAACCGGCCTTAATACAAAAGCTTGAATAAATATTTGAAAGGAAAAGCTAGGGACAACTTCCATTAGCTATGTCTAATGTACTAAAGTTATAAGTAAATAGTAGGCATCCTCGAACTCAAGAGGACCTACCAAAGTCTGGAGATACTAATCCAAACAGCTTCAACGATTCTTCAATCTTCTGAAGGAGCTGCACCTACAAAAAAAATGTTAATAGTATATGGGTTAGTACACACTTGTACTAAGTATGGGTGTATGCACATAAAAACATAAGGACTACGCATGATCAAGGAAAACTCTTCCTATAGTAACATGCCATTTCTGGAAAATACTTCACTTCACTTTCCTAATTTGTTATTTATGAATCATGCTATGAATATGACATATTTTCATGCATTTAAAGCACACAACTCATTTTCTATATGAACATAAGACCTTGGAATCATTAACATAATTTTAGAACAACTCAAACAAAACTTAATAATTTTTCTCCCCTTAGGCTGAGAGCTCTCTTTCCCGGACTTAGTTTATTTTTCAGTCTTTTATTCTTTTTGTTGTGTAGTTCAGTGATCTCCTTTAATCCTATGTTTTACTTACAAGTTCAATGATTCTTTATAGTCCCATACCTACAATGAATCAAGTAAGTAATCCAAAAGATTAAGGAAATGATTTAACTACCCAACTTACAAGTTTTTCTTTCCATTCTTGTTAAATTGGGTATGAAGTCTTTATAAGCCAATCTTTATTGGCTATGCCCAGTATTTGGTTTTTCTTTACATTATAGTTAAATTGGTGATGAAGTCTTTATAAGCCAATCTTCATTGGCTATGCCCATTCTTTGATCATTTGCATAATATAAAGATGTTGGGGCATATATTCATACTCTAATATTAGCATAAGCCAATAAATGTTAAAACTTCATTCTTATCAAACACTGATAAATTGATATTCTTATGATTTTGCTTACTTAATTCACTTTGAACTTACATTTCTTTTTCATTGATCCGTTGTTCACTTTGAACATGCTACTTTCTTTCTTTCTTTCTTTCTTACTTTCTTAAAGAAATCTTTAGCATTTAGCTGATATAGATCATGTGAGCTAACATGAAATTCGGTGTCTTTCCCACACCGAAAAGAGTTCATTCACCGACTAAAGTGAAACCGAATAATTTCTTGAGAATTTAACCAACATAGATCATGTGAGCTAATATGAAATCCAGTGTCTTCCCCACACCGAATAGAGGTGGTTCACCGGCCAAAGTAAAACTTAATACTGCCTAGCTTTCTTAGGTGGAATCCACTAGCTAGTTCCTATGCTGGCAAGATAGTTCAAAGACTAGGAGACTTTGGAGACTCTCATCCAGCTTGGTGGTAGTCTCGTCTCATGAGGCTTACATGTGCTTGCACAAGCTCATTGCTATTCTATAGGTGCTTAGATAAGATTTATTATACTTTACAACTTTTAGAGTTGACTCAAACATTGTGGAAGCTCGCTTTTAGTATGAGGTATACTTAGCTCAATGGATGATTGGTCATCCATTTCTTTACTTGATGAATGTGAACTTAATTCTTACGTTATCATCATGGTGTGAGTGAGACTTGTATCACGATTTCTAACACCCTCTTATGTGAGTATTTTTGTCATAATTATTTAGGTGCAAGTGAGACTTTTCTCACTTCCTTTAACACCTCATTCTGGTCAATTACATAACTCATAAGCGTTTAGTTGTTTCATTACTCACATTATCTTGAAAAGCCTCTTGGGGAAAGGAATCCAAGAGATAAAACCCATACCTTACTGTACAATTGAATCAACGATGATCACCCTGTTCTTTGCACGAAAACCTTGAAGAACTGCCTTGAAATCGCCTAAGGTTTTTCTTACGTTGTTCACTATTTTTCAGTCGTAGGTTTTCTAATGGTTAAAAATGAGTCTAAGTCTTAGGAACTGAATATTAACTAATTCAACTTAGGCTAATTAACTAATTAAATAAATGAATTAGCTAATTACCAAAACGCCCCTCCTAAATTGACTAAAAATAGGAGAGCATTTGACTAAGCAAAATTTTGAAAATTGCTAAGGGTCTCGGGTTTGACCTTGATTTTTAATTAATTAATTAACTTGCTAATTTAAGTTATTAACTGACCTAGGGTAATTACTAAAGTACCCCAAAGTCACTAGGACCATAATCAACCCTTTTGGACCATCCTAGTTTTTTTCTTTTTTTTTTTTTTTTTTTTTTAAGTACCCTTGGGGGGGTAAGAGGCTGAGCAACACCCCCAGGCCTTAACATTAATAAAATTAAAAGATACAAGGAGGGGGACATAAACCTTACCTCCGATCCTAGGATGGTTCAGAAGTCAACTTTCCTAAAACGGAAAATTGACTCATCCCCTTACAATAAAAGAGAACCAAAATACTAAGCACCTAGAAGAGAGGACTCCTCTCAATACAAAGTATCTAGGAAACGTAAATAAGGGAGACTCTCCCCTTACAAAAGTAAGACGAGAATAAAAGTCTATCCTATTCAAAGAAACTATACCAAATAGCATAGTCTAAGTGAATAGTCTCCAAACCAAAAATGGTATAAAATATACCATAACAGAAAGAGTCGATCATGGAGGTTTCTTAATTCTTTTCAATTTCTTTCTCCTGAAATTAACCATGCCAAGCTTTTCTAGAATGAAGCTTCCTCTCGCAAGAACAGGTAATTGATCCTTGATGTAAAAGTGTTGAACAATGTCTGAGTTGTGACTATATTTGGATAGCCGATCAGCCGTGTTGTTTGCCTCCCTGTAAACATGAGTAATCTTGAACCTTTCCAACTGATGCACTAGTCTGTGGATTTCCAGAATGTATGGCTATAGATTCCATGGATAGTTGGTTTTATTCGAAAGCCAATGAATGACCAATTCTGAGTCCATTTCCAAGTGAATTTTTCTATATCCATGCTGAATGCACCAATCTAAACCATGGCTAACTCTTTAGTTAGTTACTCGGCTAGTGTCACCCGGTTAGGTCTTAGGTTGTCGGGTTCCCTAGTTAGATCATTTTAGTTAGTCCTAGGTTAGTTAGATAGTTAGTTATGTTAGTTAGAGCTTAGGACTGGTTAGGAAGCTTGCCCCACGTGGCATGACCCGACGCGCGCCTGCCCCTTAACAGCCCTAACCAAATTGGTTGGGCTTGTTGCTTGGTCCCTTGGCCGGTAGCACATGTGCTTGAACATGTGTTGCCGTGCACTTTCCTAACCGTGCACTCTGTAGTTTCACTTGGAAAGTTCACTTCTTGTTGTCCCAATGATCCTCACTATGTCCTTGGGCACTGCTTAATCTACCTGATCATTTTAAATGATCATGTGATATAGTACCTACGATTGACACTTGGATGCCTCGTACCTAATGTGTGTAAGCGATGAAATTAAAAATTTAACTTAGGGTCTTCATTGCAGGTACAATTCCTAAAAAAGCTTGGATTGGAGAATTTGAACATAAAAGTGTATTTTAAGTTACTTGTTAATACATAGAAATTGGATAACACCCTTAAGCAAATATTCTCTAACATGCCTATGTACCCCAATACATATTCTTAAAATCTAATAGACTCTTCAATAGACAAGTACATTTTCTGGAATGTTACATTATCCCCCCCTTAGGAAAATTCATCCCTGAATGACACTACACATCTTTTTGAATCAAAGAGGGTATTTTCGAAAAACACATCAACATACTTGAAACTTTACTCTTTATGAATATCTGATTCACAACTTACTCTGGATAATGCACATCACTCAAAGCTTATCTGAAGCTCACATATGAGATTGAGGAACTTCCTTCTCAATCTCACTTTAACTCAATGCACACCACAACTCATACGACACAAAAATCATGTCAACACTATACAAAAATAGCAACATGAATGCAACCATGAACTCATATTAACTCATATAGTCCAAGTATAACTCATACAGTCATGGACTTAAAACACCAAAACCGACTAATGCACTAAAAATTAGAGTTTCATAAACAAAATCAGACTTAGGAAGTGTATATCTAACCTCAAGAACTGAACAAGTGAGGGTAACGGGATCTCATGTCGGCCTCGGCCTCCCATGTCGCTCCCTCACCAATGTGGTTCCTCCATAACACCTTTACGGTGGCAACCTCCTTGTTCCTCAGCTGCTTCACTTGGCGATCTAAAATTTCAACTAGAATCTCTTCATAAGAATGGTTCTCATCGACTCCTAACCCGTCAAAAGGTAGGATGGATTCTGGATCACCTAGACACTTTTTAAGCATCGAAACATGAAACACTGGATGAACAGAAGTCAAGTCATTTGGTAACTTCAGTTCATAGGCAACATTCCCTACTCTTTGTAAGACCTCATAAAGACCTATATACCTTAGACTCAACTTTCCTTTCTTACCAAAACTCATCACCCCTTTCATGGGTGATATCTTAAGGTATACTTCATCACCTACCTCGAATTCAAGAGCCCTCTTCCTGTTAGCAGCATAGGATTTTTGACGACTATAAGCATTCACCAATCTATCCCTGATCATTCTCACCTTTTCCATAGCCTCATGTATGATCTACGGGCCAAGGATGGAAGACTCTCCTACTTCAAACCACCCAACTAGGGACCTATATCTTCTGCCATACAGTGCTTTGAAAGGTGCCATCCCAATACTGGAATGGTAGCTATTATTATTATAGCAGAACTCAATCAGCGGCAAGTGATTATCCCAACTCCCGTTAAATCAATAACACATGCTCTCAGCATGTCTTCAAAGGTCTGAATGATACGCTCTGCTTGTCCATCCAACTGAGGATGAAAAGCAGTACTGAGCTTCACCTGTGTACCCAAGCTATTTTGGAAAGATCTCCAAAAGTGAGAAGTGAACTGGGATCCCCTATCCGTAATGATAGATAAAGGGATCTCATGCCACTTCACTATCTCATCAGTATACAGCTTGGCATAATCTTCGGCCATGTAGGTAGACTTCACAGGATTGAAGTGAGCAGACTTAGTCATCCTGTCAACAATGACCCAAATGGAATCATGCAGGTTCCTAGTCCTGGGATCACAAACCACAAAGTCCATCTTAATAGCCTCCCACTTCCATCTTGTGATCTCAATCGACTGGGTAAGACCTCCAGGCTTAATAGGTTCGGCCTTAACCTGTTGCAATTGGGACACTCCTCCACAAACTTAGAAATATCTCGCTTCATACATTCCCACCAATAGATCTCCTTGGGATCATGACACATCTTGGTGGAACCTGGATGAATGGAATACCTGGAGCCATAAGCCTGTACAATAGTATTAGGTCTCAGATTATCAATATTGGGCACACACAATCTTCCTTGGTATCTAAGCACACCATCCCCCCTAGGGAGAATGATTCATTCAGCTTACTCAACACTGAGTCTTTAAACTCCATGAGTAATGGGTGGAGATGTTGCTTAGCTTTAACAATTACAACAAATGAGGATTCAGAACTGGAATGAACTGAAACACCCCCACTTAGTGTATCTACCAGCAGTACACCTAACCTAGCCAATTGGTGTACCTTTTTAACCAGCACCTTCTTCTCATCATCAATATGAGACACACGACCCATGCTCAATCGGCTCAAAAGCATCGACCACTACATTGGCCTTACCTGGGTGATAGTGGACACTCATATCATAATCCTTGAGCATATCTAGCCATCTTCTCTGATGAAGATTCAATTCTCTCTGTGTAAAAACATACTAAAGACTTTTATGGTCAGTAAATACATCAACATGTACACCATATAAGTAATGTCTCCAAAGTTTTAACGCGAATACCACAGCAGCTAACTCAAGATCATGGGTAGGGTAATTCTTCTCGTGGAATTTCAACTATCTCGATACATATGCAATCACCTTGCCATCCTGCAAATGAAAACATCCCAAACCTTCTTGGGAATCATCACAGTACACCACATACCCTTCACCACTCCTCGGCAATGTGAGAACTGGGGCTGAAGTGAGTCGGTCTTTGAGCTCTTGGAAGCTCTTTTCACAAGTTTCAGACCACTCAATCTTCGCCTTCTTCTTTGTTAAAGCTATCAATGGAGCAAAAATAGCAGAAAAACCCTCAACAAACCTGTGATAATAATTAGCCAAACCCAAGAAACTCTGGATGTCTATAGGAGTGAGGGGTCTCGGCCAGTTCTTTACTGACTCAATCTTTTTCGGATCAACCTCTACACCCTGATCGGACACAACATGACCAAGGAAGGTCACTGATCTCAGCCCAAACTCACATTTGTTGAATTTTGCATACATCTGATGTTCTATGAGTACTTGCAATGTCATTCTCAAATGTTGTTCATGCTCTTCTCTGGTCTTAGAGTATATGAGGATGTCATCTATGAATACTATGACAAAAGAATCAAGGTATTCATGGAAAACCCTATTCATAAGGTCCATAAATGCGGATGGTGCGTTAGTCAGACCAAATGACATGACAAGAAACTCGTAATGACCATACCTAGTAGGAAAGGGAGTCTTAGGATTGGCCTCGTGTATTACTCTTAGCTGGTGATACCCAGATCAGAGATCTATTTTAGAAAAGAAACTTGAACCTTGGAGTTGATCAAATAGATCATCAATTTTGGGAAGAGGATATTTTTTTTTATAGTGAATTTGTTGAGTTGGCGATAATCGATACACATTCTAAGGGTTCCATCCTTTATCTTAACAAACAACACTGGAGCACCCCATGAGGATATGCTCGGCTGGATGAAGCCGTTATCAAGTAGATCTTTTAACTGCAACTTTAACTTTTTGAGTTTAGCTGGAGACATTCTATAGGGAGGAATGGAAATTGGTTTGGTGTTGGGATCTAAGTCAACACCAAAGTCAATTTTGCGTTCAGAAGGGATTCCTGGTAAATCCTCCATAAAGACATCTTGAAATTCATTCAGTATGGACACACAGTCTATGGAAGGAACTTCATGTTCTAAGTCAAGGACTCTGACAAAGCGGTATAAATACCCCTTAGATATTGGCTTGTTGGATTTGAACTACTCCCTTCCCATTCCAGCTCTAACTCATTAGGAAACTTAAACCTTACTACCCTGTTTTGACAGTCCATGGTAGCATAGCATTTATGGAGCCAATCCACACCCAAAATTATATCAAAGTCAAGCATGGTTAATTCTATTAGGTCAGCATAACTAACTATATCAATATTAATTATTGGGAAATCTCTATATACCCTTTCAGCTCTAATAATGTCTCCTATGGGAGTACTAACTAGAAAAGGTTCATGCAAGATCTCACGAAGCAAGTCAAATTTACTAGCTACTAAAGGAGTAACAAAAGACAAGGTGGATCCTGGATATAACAATGCATACACAGGAAAAGAAAAGACAAGCAAGTTACCAGTGACCACATCAGCTGACTTCTCCTGCTCCTCTCTACCTTTCAAAGCATAGAACCTGTTCCTCTTGGGAGGTTCGGCTGCAGCAGTAGGACTAGGCCGAGGCTGAGTATCTGCCTTGGCCTGATTCTTGACATGTGGGCAGTCCATGACCATATGCCCACTCTTACCACACCCATAGCAGGAATTAGAACCTACCATGCACTCACCTCCATGCGAACGACCACATTTACCACACAACTTTCTATCACGCTGGGCATTCTATCATTGCCCTTTTTGGGGGCAGACTTGTCCCCTTTGGCACTAGTGTTCCTTGAAGGAGTAGGATTACCTGAGTGCTGGTGCCCCCTCTTGAACTTAGGCCTGTCCTGGACTCCAAACAAACTCCTACCAGTTCTAGAACCAGCCTGATCCAACGGCCTAGGGTTCTTGCCATCTCGGCCTCTCTTCCTCCGACGACTCTCCTCCACCTGCTCTGCATGTACCATCAGCCTAGCAAGGTCCATGTTATCATACAACATGGATGCCCGATAGTCCTCCTCCAGGTCTTCTGATACACCAGTCAAAAACCTGCTCATCTCATCCCTACTACAGGACACCAGGGAAGAAGCATATTTGGAAAGTTTAACAAATTTCAACGAGTATTCCTTGACTGACATACCTCCCTGAATTATGTTGATGAACTACTCAACCTTAGCCTCTCTCTTATCTCTGGGAAAGAACCCCTCCAGGAATGCAGTCTTAAGATTGTCTAAAGTGATGGGGACTTCTCGTGGTGCTCGGCCATCTCCCCACATCTTGTACCACACCTAAGGTACATCCTTGAGCTGGTATGCAGCCAACTCAGTTTTCTCCTTTTCATTAACACCCATAGCACAGAGAATCTTGTGGACCTCGTCCACAAACTTCTGAGGATCCTCATTTGTTTTGGACCCGAAGTAGCCTGGAGGATTCATCCTGGTGAAATCTCTCAGTCTACTAGCCATGGTGCTAGCATGTGGGTTCTCCCTGGAAGCACCCTCTCTAGTGGCCTGGTTTGTGATAGTATGTGCCTGAACAGTGATGGCTTGGGCCATCGGAACCAGTGGTGCTCTCAATTCTCCATCCATCAACGCAGTTGGGTTGACAGGCACTTGAGCTCCAGCAGCTGGGGCTTGAGGAGGAGCTTGGTTTCCCCCAGCAACTGCTTCTCCAACTCTCCTGCTTGCGTTTCTTTTTGTGTTCATATTTCTACATGCACACACAAGAAGGAAGTTAGATGCTAGAATGACACAAAATGTAAAAAGTCTACACAACACAATAAAGAGTAGAAAAAGGGAAGATTCTTAACATCACTAAGTCTCTAAATCAAGGTTGTAGTGCACTTCACAACCATAAGCTAGAAACTACACAACGTTGTTGTTTTGAGCCTTAGTTCCTAGGTAATTTAACCTCATGCTTTGATACCAAGTTTGTCACACCCGGATCCTAAATCCCAGATGGGATCGGCGTCGTTAACCTCTCAGAGGTCGCAGACATGACTCTTCTTAGCTTTCATCACAATCATACAGTTAAATTTAGCGAAAAATTTAAAACTTTACTGAAGTGTACTTAGACTTCACATAACTGCATAAGAGTAATACAAACAACTCAAACTAAACAATCATCTATCAACAGATTAAACAATTGAAATGAAGAAACATAATATTAGTAATAGTTGCAAAACCAGCCTTAATACAAAAACTTGAATAAATGTTTGAAAGGAAACGCTAGGGACAACATCCACTAGCTATGTCTAATGTACTAAATCTAGAAGTAAAGTGTAGACAACCTCAAACTGAAGAGGACCTACCAAAGTCTGGAGATACTAATCCAAACAGCTTCAACGATTCTTGAATCTTTTCAAGGACCTGCAACTATAAAAATAGTAATAGTATATGGGTTATTCTTGAGAAAGAGAGAGTAAAGCTATAGAGGAAGAGAGATAAAATGGTGATGGTGTTTGCCTGGTTGAAGCCGATAGTACTCCTTTTGTTTCTCTCTCTACAAATATTCATGTACCCCTTGACATCTCACTTGGCTTTACAATCGCACCGCACATCCCGAAAAACCTCGTACAACGACATCGTTATTAGTCCCTTAACATGTCATTAGGCTTGACGAATGAGCTCAACGTCACGAAAAACCTCGCAATGGGGCGTAGTTATTGGACAAGTGTTTGATCGTCGTAGAACGTATATCTCAACACTTAGCGGCAAACTAGATAAAGACTATGCATGATCAAGGAAAGCTCTTCCTATAGCAACATGCCATTTCTGGAAAGTACTTCACTTCACTTTCCTAACTAGTTATTTATGAATCATGCTATGAATATGACATATTTTCATGCATTTAAAGCAAAAAACTCATTTTTTATATGAACATAAGACCTTGGAATCATGAATATAATTTTAGAACAACTCAAACAAAACTTAATAATTTTGCTCCCCTTAGGCTGAGAGCTCTCTTTCCCGGACTTAGTTTATTTTTCAGTCTTTTATTGTTTTTGTTGTGTAGTTTAGTGATCTCCTTTGATCCTATGTTTTACTTACAAGTGCAATGATTCATTATAGTCCCATACCTACAACGAATCCAGTATGTAATCCAAAAGACTAAGGAAATGATTTGACTACCCTACTTACAAGTTATTCTTTCCATTCTTGTTAAATTGGGTATGAAGTCTTTATAAGCCAATCTTTATTGGCTATGCCCATTCTTTGGTTGTTCTTTACATTATTGTTAAATTGGGCATGAAGTCTTTATAAGCCAATATTCATTGGCTATGCCCATTCATTGATCATTTCCATAATATAAAAATGTTGGGGCATATATTCATACTCTAATATTGGCATAAGCCAATAAATGTTAAAACTTTATTCTTATCAAACACTGATGAATTGATATTCTTATGCTTTTGCATACTTAGTTCACTTTGAACTTACATTTCTTCCTCTTTGATCTGTTGTTCACTTTGAACATGCTACATTCTTTCTTTCTTACTTTCTTAAAGAAATCTTTAGCATTTAGCTGATATAGATCATGTGAGATGATATAGATCCAGTGTCTTTTCCACACCAAAAAGAGTTCGTACACCGGCTAAAGTGAAACCGAATAATTTCTTGAGCATTTAACCGACATAGATCATGTGAGCTAACATGAAATCCAGTGTCTTCCCACACAAAATAGAGGTGGTTCACCGGCCAAAGTGAAACCGAATACTTCCTAGATTTCTTAGGTGGAATCCACTAGCTAGTTCCTATGCTGGCAACATAGTTCAAAGACTAGGAGACTTTCGAGACTCTCATCCACCTTGGTGGTAGTCTCGTCTCATGAGGCTTACATGTGCTTGCACAAGCTCATTCCTATTCTATCGGTGCTTAGATAAGATTTATTATACTTTACAACTTTTAGTGTTGACTCAAACATTATGGAAGCTCGTTTTTAGTATGAGGTATACTTAGCTCAATGGATGACTGGTCATCCATTTCTTTACTTGATGAATGTGAACTTAATTCTTACATTATCATCATGGTGTGAGTAAAACTTGTCTCACGATTTCTAACACCCTCTTATGTGAGTATTTTTGTCATAATTGTTTATGTGCAAGTGAGACTTGTCTCACTTCCTTTAACACCTCATTATGGTAAATTACATAGCTCATAAGCTTTTAGTTGTTTCATTACTCACATTATCTTGTTCAATGTTATTTGGTAGTCTTGTACCATTCTTCATGAAAGTTATAAGGACTTATTCAATGTACTACTATATTCACAGTTCATTTAGATAGGGTATGTAGGGACTTGTCCCAATTATTGGCATACCCTTGGTTATGAGTTCATTGAGTTACATCATGTCAAGTCAATCTTTAACATGTATTTGGCATTACAATCCAATGTCCATATAAGATTGGTATGAATCAGTCATTGGCCAATTCTATTACATATTTTTGGAAATAATATTGCTAGCCAACTTATTGGCATAAATCAAACTTTCACTAAACATTTTTCATGAGATTATCATTAGCAAGTCAATTAATTTCATGTATATACTATAGTAATCTCATCATGTTATGCAAGCCAACTTTTAAGCTTTGATTTGCCTTTAAGAACAATTTCATCTTCTCGAACACAATTAGGCATTACAACATTTATTATCTTATGTAAATAATATCCTAATCATACGGATCTAACATGTAGGTCTCATTCAACATTATAAATCACAGAAACATACACATAATGATCAGTTAGAACCACATACCAACAACATGCTCGAGATTTGCATTATACATACTAGTAGAATCGGAAATAGGGAGAACTAGGGAGATTAACATTAAACAATTTCATTTGGAACAACCCTAGTTTCGATTTTCTTGAAGTCAATACGATTGAAAAGCCTCTTGGGAAAAGGAATCCAAGAGATAAAACCCATACCTTACTGTAGAGTTGAATCTACGATGATCACCCTGTTCTTTGCACGAAAACCTTGAAGAACTTCCTTGAAATTGCCTAAGTTTTTTCTTACGTTGTTCACTGTTTTTCAGTCGTAGGCTTTCTAATGGTTAAACGTGAGTCTAAGTCTTAGGAACTGAATATTGACTAATTCAACTTAGTATAATTAACTAATTAAATAAATCAATTAGCAAATTACCAAAATGCCCCTCCTAAATTGACTAAAAATAGGAGAGCATATGACTTAGCCAAATTCTGAAAATTGCTAAGGGTCTCGGGTTTGATCTTGATTTTAATTAATTAATTAAGTTGCTAATTTAATTAATTAAGTGACCTAGGTAATTACTAAAGTACCCCTAAGTCACTAGGATCGTAATCAACCCTTTTGGACCATCCTAGGTTAGGTACTAGGATGTTTCTTTAGTTAGTTACTCGGCTAGTGTCACCCGGTTAGGTCTTAGGTTGTCGGGTGCCCTAGTTAGTTCATTTTAGTTAGTACAAGGTTAGTCATCTATTTAGTTAAGTTAGTTATAGCTTAGGAGTGGTTAGGAATCTTGGTCCCACGTAGCATGACCCGACGTGCACTTGCCCCCTTACCACCCTAAGCTAATAGGTTGGGCTTGTCGCTTGGTCCCTTGGACGGTAGCACATATGCTTGCACATGTGTTGTTCTGCACTTTCCTAACCGTGCACTATGTAGTTGCACTTGGAAAGTTCACTTCTTTTTGTACAAAAGATCCACACTATGTCCTCGGGCACTACTTAATCTACATGATCATTTTAAATGATCATGTGCTATGGTACCTAGGCTTGACACTTGGATGCCACGTACCTAATGTGTGTAAGCGATGAAATTAAAAATTTAGCTTAGGGTCTTCATTGTAGGTACGATTCCTAAACAAGCTTGTATTGGAACATTTGAACATCAAAGTGTATTGTAAGTTACTTGTTAATACATAGAAATTGGCTAACACCCTTAAGCCAATATTCTCTAACATGCTCAATATTACTCAATATTGGGCATTAGGATGCCTATGTACCCCAATGCATATTCTTAAAACCTAAAAGACTCTTTATTAGACAAGTACATTTTCTGGATTGTTACAGGTGGCCATACTTTTGAAAGGCCTAGGTGTCCTACTTGTGGAAAGCAACATTCGGGTAAGTATCTTGCCAGAACGGATGGTTGTTTTAGTTGTGGTAGCAAGGGCCACAAGATGAGGGACTGCGCTAACCTCAAAACAAGAGGGAAAGATGACAATCAAGCTTCCTTAGATCCTAATTCTCCCAAGAGGAACCCTTCCTATAGGATGGAAGCTAGGAAGGATAACTAATCCGGGTTTGATGATCTTGGTAAGTCTTAACCCTTTATGATTGTTGTTTTTATGCTATGAAATTATTTTATGTGGTTGTATATTTCATATGATCATGTCATCTTGATGAATTGCTCAAAGGTTGGATTTTTGAAATTTTGACCATTTGGAAGTAACATAGTGAATGTTCACTTTAATGATTTTGCATTTTAAAAAAAAAATTGCCTTGCCTTGATTAAAGTTTTAATGAGTTCAAAAGTGTCTTATATGAGCATTTTTAATGTTGGAGAAGGAAGTTCGTCCATAAAAGAAGTTTAAGGTTGAGTTTTGAATTTATGGAGTTTGGCAAAAATTGCCTATGTTGCTAAGTGTTTGAAAGTGTGAAATGATGCTCCTTGTTAGTGATGCTTTGATTTTTGATGTTTTAATTATGATTGTAATGTGTTATGTGAGTCTAAGTGAGTCGTTGTTGTTCTTGAAGTTTTAGTGTCATTCAAGGACAAATGTTATCCCAAGTGGGGGAGAATGCAACGCCCTAAAATGAACTAAGGTTAACTAGAGTTTCATAGTTTTTTCTTGAGTTAATTTTAAGTATAAATGAGTTGCTTTAGTGTCCTTAGACAGTGTATGAAGTTTGGTTAAATTTGGAGGTCAAACGACCAAGAACGTCCATGACGTTTGGAAGGTGTGCCCTAGAAAAGTACTTGTGTTCCTTGAGGTGTTTGAGTGAGTTTTACGTGTTTATTTTGCTTGAAACTTTCATGAGATGTTTCTAAGACCTATACGACCATGTTTAAGGGTTTAACGTTTGGGAATGGCCACACCTAGGACCCGCAAGGGGGCCTTAGAGAAGGGCCCACGACTTGGACCAAACTGCCAAAGCAGTGACCAAACGACGACCCAAAGGACTGTCCGTTGGTCCACCAACGGACCGTCGACCATGGGCGTCGATTGGAACTGCAAGGAAGGATGGCCAGGCTCCAAATGGGGCTAAGTCTCAACCCACGATACTCAACCAACGGACCGACGGTTAACAAATGGTCCATCGATTCCCTTCCGTCGATGAGGCCTGAAAGCCTGCAGGTTTGGTGGGTTGCTGTAACAACCCAAAAATGACTATGTTAAGTAATACCTATACGTACCTAGAATGCCTAGATTAGACCGGGTTCACACGGATTGTTGCGCGTGGAACCAGACCTCAGAACTGATGCACTAGCCAATCCAACCAACTTGGTGAGTTAGTTGAGCTAGGCAAGGTTGGGACCAACCATGTAGGGCACCCCAATTGAAGAGATTCACCCGGATGAGTTTTTACCGAACTTGAAAGGGATAATCTTAGGTTTGGAGGGTTTAGGGATAAAATGGTCTTTTCCAGGATAGGGGAAATATTGTAATTATCCTTAGTATTTATATTAATTAATTAATTAAAATAAAAAAGGAGGGCAATTCGGGTAGGGTTGGCTGAATTTGACCCTTTTTCGCAAGTTAAGCTTCACCCGGGTTCGATCCTTGGTAGAAGCAATGTTAAATTTAATTAATTTATATTAATTATCTGATTTAGGTAAGGGCATGATTAGTAATTTCACCTAAGCCTTTATAAAAATCAGATTTTTAATAAATGGCAAGGAGTCCTAGTTTGACTAAGACTCCTACTCCTAAGCTTTCTATAACATCTCTCCACTCTCACTCTCACGATTATCCACTCTCTTTCTCATGCTTATTTACTCTCATTCTCACATTCATTATCAGTAAAAGAACAAAATCAAAAGTTCATCACTCTTGAAGAACTTGAACGCTAAAACTCAAAAGAAAAACTAAACTAAAACGAAGAGCAAAAACATTGTTCTTGACGGGTTGTGCTTGAAGTTTGGTGGTGAGGCTTTGGTGTCGTGGAGTTGTCTGCCATTGTAGAAGGTTTGGAAGGTGTCTATCGACAAAAGGTATGTGTTTTCTTCCTCTTGGTCCCTTTCCCAAGAGACCCCTAATTTTCAATCAAATTCTAATCCACAAACAAGGAATTTTTCACCGTTGCATGTCCTTTTCACTAGCTCCCATCGATTATTGTAGGTTGGATATGTTTGCTGGTAGAAATTAGGGATGTAACGTGTTTTCGTGATGATTATGTTCATGTATGTATGTTTCGACTTATGTGACTGATAATTTTGTCCTTCCAAAATTATGTGATAAGTATGTGTGTGCATGATGTAGGCTGTAACTATTGGTCATTAATGAAGTGTGAAAAAGGCCGTTGAATCCTTGTATTTTATGTGCAAATGCTTGTAAAAATTGTGATGTTCATATGAGGTGTGATCTTGTTGAATTGAGTGAAAACTCTTGGCAAAATGTAACCTCAGGAGATTCCGAGCCCAGAGTTAAGAGAAATAATGAATTAGATATACCTCAGGAGAGGCCACCATGCAGGAAGTTTGGCAAACTGCATGGACGAGAGTGTATGAAGGGCTCTAACGCTTGTTACAGTTGTGACAAACCGGGCCACATGATGAAGGATTGTCCGAATAGGAGAGGTCAAGAAAAAGGGAAGGAGAAAGTTTAGCCTAATGGCCCAAGTGAAGGGGCTCCAAGGAGGCAACGATTCTTCGCACTCAAGTTTAGGGGTGTAGGGGAAGACACTTCTGGTGTTGTCTCGGGTACGTTGCCTTAATTAGTCTTTCATGTGCTTGACTGTGTATGGTTTTTTTTTGCACTAGTACAAGGTTAATATGCTTGAGTCATAATGTTTGTTGCTGATTTGTGTGACTTATGTGTTTACTTATGTTATATGCTTTGATGAGTCTAGTTTAGGAAAGAGTTCCTTAGTCTATTAATGTGAAGCTGCTAGTAGGTTTCAAGGCTGTGCACCATCATGCTAATATGTGAATCAGATATTCACCAATGAAGAGTATTGAATTGCCTATGTATGCATATGTTCTATAGATGACTGCCTTGTTGCTAGTAAAGAGTAGTGTCATTCGGGGACGAATGTTCCTAAGGGGGGGGGGATAATGTAACAACCCGAAAATGACTATGTTAAGTAATACCTAAACGTACCTAAAATGCATAGATTATACTGGGTTCACACGGCTTGTTGCGCGTGGAACCAGACCTCAGAACTTATGTACTATCCAAGCCAACCAACTTGGTGAGTTAGTTGAGCTAGGCAAGGTTGGGACCAACCATGTAGGGCATCCGAATTGAAGAGATTCACCCGTATGAGTTTTTATCTGACTTGAAAGGGGTAATCTTAGGTTTGGAGGGTCTATGGGTAAAATGGTCTTTTCCAGGTTAGGGTTAATATTGTAATTACCCAAAATATTTATATTAATTGATTAATTAAAATAAAAAGGAGGGCAATTCGGGTAGGGTTGGCCAAATTTGACCCTTTTTCGCAAGTTAAGCTTCACCCGGGTTCGATCCTTGGTGTAATCAATGTTAAATTTAATTAGTTTATATTAATTATCTGATTTAAGTAAGGGCATGATTAGTCATTTCACCTAAGCCTTTAAAAAATCAGACTTTTAATAAATGGTAAGGAGTCCTAGTTTGACTAAGACTCCTACTCCTAAGCTTTCTATAACATCTCTCCACTCTCAATCTCACGATTATCCACTCTCTTTCTCATGCTTATTTACTCTCATTCTCACATTCATTATCAGTAAAACAACTAAATCAAAAGTTCATCACTCTTGAAGAACTTGAACACTAAAACTCAAAAGAAAAACTAAACTAAAACGAAGAGCAAAAACATTGTTCTTGACGGGTTGTGCTTGAAGTTTGGTGGTGAGGCTTTGGTGTCGTGGAGTTGTCTGCCATTGTAGAAGGTTTGGAAGGTGTCTATCGACAAAAGGTATGTGTTTTCTTCCTCTTGGTCCCTTTCCCAAGAGACCCCTAATTTTCAATCAAATTCTAATCCACAAACAAGGAATTTTTCACCGTTGCATGTCCTTTTCACTAGCTCCCATCGATTATTGTAGGTTGGATATGTTTGCTGGTAGAAATTAGGGATGTAACGTGTTTTCGTGATGATTATGTTCATGTATGTATGTTTCGACTTATGTGACTGATAATTTTGTCCTTCCAAAATTATGTGATAAGTATGTGTGTGCATGGTGTAGGCTGTAACTATTGGTCATAAATGAAGTGTGAAAAAGGCCGTTGAATCCTTGTATTTTATATGCAAATGCTTGTAAAAATTGTGATGTTCATATGAGGTGTGATCTTGTTGAATTGAGTGAAAACTCTTGGCAAAATGTAACCACGAAATTTTACCTAATAATGTACAAAGTGTTTCACGAATTTGTCCTAAAATCCACCATATAAAATGTTGAGAAAGTGGACAGGAAAAAGGGATCAAATTTCCAGAATGCTGGAAATTTGGTTTTGGCTAAGTTACTGGAAAAATTGGAGATTTAAAAAAATTATTTTGAATATGTGAGGTCATCAAGGATTGAACCCGAGACCTCACTATATGAAGGCTGTTGAAAAATTAATTATTAAAGTGGGGTAAGGGGGATTCGAAATGTTGTAAGGCTGGTGAAGAAACAAAGGAAAAAGGGAAAATAAATAAAATGGGGAGTGTGGGGATCGAAACCCACAACCCCTCGGATAGATGAGAAAAGTAGGAGAGGACTAAAGAAAAATAAAATGACGTGTGTGGGAATCGAACCCACAACCTCTCGGATAGGTGAGGAATTAGGAGAATAATTAAAGAAAAGTAAAATGAGGTTGTGGGGGATCGATCCCACATCCTCTTGGTCAAAAACAGAAAAGTCTAGGAGAGAAAAGAAAGAAAAAGAAATTTAGGCGTTGGGATTCGATCTCGAGTCCCCAAGCTGAAATTTCGAATCAAAATTTATTATAAGACTAAGTTTTGCTCAAGGGATTCGAAATAGGGTTCCCTTGCCCAAATTCTGTATTGACACATAAGTCTTACGTGATTAAATATTTAATGAATGCTGCCTATGGGAATCAAAATTGAGACCTTGGCATACCTACAAGATGCATAAGTCTTGTACCATATAATCTTGGGTAAGTGTGGATCACTTAGAGGAATTATGAACGAAGCCTCATGGCTTGTACGTATGGATCCATAAGTCCAGCGTACGTTTAAAAGTAAGTGAATCTAAGATGTATGTAATGAAATGATGTGAACCCAGGAGGGTTAAGTAAAAGTGTAAAGCACACTAATAGGCCAAGTGCATTGGCATATGACAAAATGAACATTCACGTAATGAGGTAAGTAATTATGTAATACTATGATGCTAATGAAAATAGTGACAACATGATAAGAGACTAAGATGAATGGTGAGGCAAGTCTCAACCAAGCCCAAGAAAACGTTACCAAATGTACTCACCCATGGGAGGGTAGAATGATGTAGAGTCAAATCTCAAGTATACTCCAAAAGAAAGTGTTAAGAATGAATTCATAGTTAATATGTAAAGAAAAAGAGTGACTACATGACTATATGCTAGTGCAAGTGAGACAAGCTGCATCTACGCCTAAAAAAATCAATGTCACTAAATGAAACTTCTAAGAGAGTACATATATGCTAAACGATGAATAAGCAAAGAAAGAGTGGCTACATGAGCATAGGATAGTACAAGTGAGACAAGTTGTATCTACGCCTAGAATAAATGTTCCCCAATGTAAATTCCAAGAGAGCATATGTATGTTATACGATGAACAAATAATGAAAGGTGAGTAAAGATGAAATGAGAAGTTGTTAAGAAAGAACAATGTGGTACCACAGTATGAGGCTAGTGCAAGTGAGACAAGTTGTACCTACGCCAATATAAGGTCACCAAAAGTACTCACCTAAGAGAGTCTTGAATATTAAGAGACAAGTCTCAATCACACTCTATATGTAAGTGTAAGGACAATTCACACTTAATACGTAAAGAAGATATGATAAATCATCTAATGAGCTATGAATATTTCATGCTAGAAGCAAGCTTCGATGATGTATGAGTTGAATGTAAACAGGAACTTTAAATGGAGCACAGATAGGCTAGCTATGAGTGGTGATGCCTTCTTTCAAGAAGGGAGGAGGTTCACGTAATTCTCATGAGATGAGACTGTCCACCAAGGTGGGTATGGGTCTCCCTAAATCTCCTAGTCTTTGAACTATGCTGCCAACATAGGGAACTAGCCAGTGGTTTTCCACCTAAGCGAGCTAGGGATGTTTTGGTTTCAGCTTGGCCAGTGACTCCACCTCTTTCGGTGTGGGGAAGACACCGGATTTCATGATGCTCACATGATATATGTCAGTTAAAGTTGAAGTTTGTCAAAGTATTAAAGATAATCAAATGAATGATACCAAAGGTGTTTGGATAGGATAATCAAGAGGTGAACTAGACTCAAGTAATAACACTAGGTCATTCTTGGTCATTGCACAGTGAACTCGATGAGAGTCTTAAACAACATCCTAGGTATATCTGGTGTTTACACAAGCCTACGAACGAATGAAAATGAACTAAGTATGAATGAATGAAGCATACTCTATGTTTACTAAAGAAGTCTCCCTAGTTGAGGTCCCATATGTTTAGCCCTCATTTTGGGAAGTCCTAATGTTAAGTCCTAGATTCCAAGGTCTCATGGCATCTGAACGAATGATATGTGGTATATGTTTATGCTATATGAAATATGTTATGTACTATGTGCAATATGAAAAGAATGATGATGCATGTTACTCTCTTAGCATGACTTTCCTAATCTTATTTGGCAAGTCCAACTGACTTGGCTTTTCATAACTCATATCGTTAGGAGAGAGCTTTCCTTAATCATGCATGTCCTTGGTGTGTGCTTGCATACACCCATACTTAGTACAAGTGTGTTCTAATCCCATATAATACTCTACTTTTAGGTGAAGGTGAAGGTGGATGCTAGAGCTTACGTGACTACGTTGAAGCTATCCGGACGTGGAGCATTCATCTGGACTTGGTAGGCCCTCATGCTTTTGAGGATGCTTATCTCTTATATTCTAGCTTATATGTAGGCATGAGCTAGTGGAGGATGTTCCACTAGCGTTTCTTTCTTACTTACTTCAGACGTTGTATTGGTGCCATTTTGACAACTTTATATTTATGCAGTTATGAACTATTTCCTTCATTTGATTTTCTCATTATTAGATGGTTGTGGTGAACTGATGTGACATAATGAAATTGTTACTATGAAGTCTATGTATACTTCAAAGAAAACTAAAGTTTTAAATTTTCTGCTAAAATTAACTTATATGATGTAATCATGATATAAGTAGGCTTGTCTGCGACCTGAGAGAGGTCAACGAGGCCGGTTTCGGCTAGGGTCTAGACCCCATTCGTGACAGTTGCAGTCCCAACCAACGATACCTAACCAATAGTCCGTCCCTTGACAAACGAACTGTCGGTTGGTCTATCGATGGTGACTGTTCCAAAAGCTGCAACGTTGCATATTAAGTCTTGGGGTGTTTTGTAAATTCACCCCAAGTATTTTATGACCCTAGGCTGATATTTTTAGGGTTTTTAAGTTATATTAGATTGGTTTTATGTCGTAGACCTAGACAAGACCCCTCACTTCAATATTCTAACTCTCTCAAAGTCTCTTTGGAAGCTAGAAGTCAAGAAGGGCTAGGAGGGCTGGTTTGGATGTGGTTCTTCACAAAAATCATTTGTACTAAGTATGGTTGTACGCACATAAACACATAAGGACTATGCATGATCAAGGAAAGCTCTTCCGAAAGCAACATGTCGTTTCTGGAAAGTTAAGTCACTTTACTTTCTTAAATCGTTACTTATGATTCATGCTATGAATATGACATGTTCTCATGCAATTAAGTCACACAACTCATTTTCTATATGAACATAAGACCTTGGAATCATGAACATATTTTAGAACAACTTAAACAAAACTTTATAATTTTGCTCCCCTAGGCCGAGAGCTCTTATTTCCAGACTTAGTTTATTTTTCAGTCTTTTCTTTTTCTTGTTGTGTAGTTCAATGATCTCCTTTGATCCTATGTTTTACTTACAAGTGCAATGATTCATTGTAGTTCCATACCTACAATGAATCGAGTAAGTAATTCACAAGACTAAGGAAATGATTTGGCTACCTTACTTACAAGTTAAATATTTCATTCTTAAATTGGGTATGAATGTATTTATAAGCCAATCTTTATTGGCTATGCCCATGAATTGGTTGTTTACCTAATATATAATCTTTGAGGCATATATTCATACTCCATAATTGGCATAAACCACTAACTTGTTAAAACTTTATTCTTATCAATATTAATGATTGACATTCTTAAGCTCTTGCTTTACTTAGTTTACTATGAACTTACGTTTCTACTTCTTTGCTCTGTTGTTCACTTTGAACATGCTACTTTCATTCTTTCTTACTCTCTTAAAGGATTCTTTAGCATTAACTAAAATAGATTATGCGAGCTAACATGAAATCCAGTGTCTCCCCCACACTGAAAAGGGGTGGTTCATCGTTTAAGGTGAACCAAGTACAGTGTCTACCCCATACCGCAAAGGGGGGTTCACAGGCTAAAGTGATACCAAGTCAGTATCTTCCCCACACCAAAAATAGGAGTTCACGTCTATAGTGAACCGAATACTTTCCTGATCTTTAATTGACATAGATCATGTGATCTAAACATGAAATCCGGTGTATTTCCCACATCGAAAAGAGGTGGAATCACCGGCCAAAGTGAAACCGAACTGCCTAGCATTCTTAGGTTGAGGCATCCACTAGCTAGTTCCCCTATGCTGGCAAACATAGTTCGAAGACAAGGAGGCATACGGAGACCATGGTCCACCTGGGTGGTGATATCGTCTCATGAGGATTACATGTGCTGGCACAAGCTTATTTCTAGTCTATCAGTGCTAAGCTCAGTTATATTTTACTTTATTATCTTTTAGAGTTGACTCAAACATTATGGAAGCTTGCTTCTAGTTATGAGGTTTACTTAACTCTATGGATGACTGGTTATCCCTTTCTTTGCTTGATGAATATGAACTTAAGTCTTACATTATCATCATTGTGCTAGTGAGACTTGTCTCACGGACTCTAGCACCCTCTTATGTGAGTATCTTTGACGTAATCTTTTAAGTGTAAGTGAGGGCTGTCTCACTTCCTTTAACACTCTATGTTAGGTCAATTTCATAAATTATGCTTTTAGTTATTTCATTACTCGCCTTAACTTGTTCAATGTTTATTGATAGTTTTGTACTATTCTTTATGAAATTTATATCTACTTATACAACGCTATTACGTTCACAAGTTCGTGTGGATATGGTATGTTTGGAATTGTACTATTGATTGGCATACTCTATGTTATGAGTTCATTGATGTAGATATTGGTATGACTTTACATGATTTGCAAGTAATATGATTGGACATAGTTTTGGTAGCCAATTTGTTGGCATAAATCATAATTTCACTAGATATTGTCATAATATTATCACTAGCCAAGTCAATTATATCATGAATGCATTATAATAATCTAACATGTTAAACAAGCCAACTTTTAACCTTTGATTAGACTATGAAACAATTCAATGACCAACTTATAATGATTCTCTTCTCGAACACAAGTAGGCATTACAACATTTAACATTCATGTAGATAACACCCTAAGTATGTGGATGTAACATGTTGGTTTCATTCGACATTATAAATTACTAAAACATACACATACTCATCAGTTAGCACCACATACAAACACATGCATCGAGATTTACATCATAAAAACTACAAGAGTCGGAAATTGGGAGAACTAGGGAGATGAACATGCGATTCATTGGGAACAACCCTAGTTTTGATATACTTGATTTCAAAACGTTTGAAAAGCCTCTTGGAGAAAGAATTCCAGGAGAAAAAACCCATACCTTACTGTAGAATTAAATATACGAAGATCACCTTGCACATTGCACGAAAACCTTGAAGAACTTGCTTTAAGTCGCCTAGGGTTTGCTTACGTTTTTACTTGTTTTTAGTTGTAGCATTTTTGATGAATAACGTGAGTCTAAGTCTTTAGGAACTGAATGTGAACTAATTCAACTAAGACTATATAACTTAACTAAAATAACTTAATTAGCTAATTACCAAAATGCCCCTCCTAAATTGACTAGAATTAAAAGAACACTTGACTTAACCGAAATCTCGAAATTGCTTTGTGGTTTTGGTTTTTGACCAATTCAATTAATTAATTAAGTTCCTAATTTAATTAATTAAGTAACCTAGGGTAATTACTAAAGTACCCCTAAGTTGTTAGGACCATAACCAACCCTTTGGACCATCCTAGGTTAGTTACTAGGATGTCTTTTAGTTAGTTACGTGTCTTAATGTCACCCAGTTAGGTCTTAGGTTGCCAGGTCCCTTAGTTAGTTATTTTTGGTTTGTCCTAGGTTAGTTAGTTAGTTAGGTCAGTTAATTAGAGTCTAGGACCGGTTAGGGAGCTTTACCCCACGTGGGCTGACCCAGACGCGCGCCTGTCCCCAAACGCCCAAACCGAATCGGTTAGCTTGTCGTTGGCCGTTTGCACGTGTGCTTGCACATGTATTGAGTGAACTTTCCTAACTAACTATTCTGGAAGGTTCATTTGGAATGTTCACTTATTGTCCCAAGGATCCTCACTATGTCCTTGGGCACTGCTTAATCTACATGGTCATTTTAAATGGTCATGTGCTATGGTACCTAGGCTTGACACTTGGATGCCTAGTACCTAATGTGTTAAATTGAGAATCAATAATTTTATCTTAGGGTCTTCATTGCAGGTACAATTCTTTAACAAGCTTGGATTATATTTAAATACATGTGTATACATAGAAATTGGCTAACACCCTTAAGTCAATATTTTATAATATACCCAATATTTCTCAATATTGGGCATTGGGATGCCTATGTATCCCAATAAATTCTTAAAAACCTACTATGCTCTTTAGTAGACATGAAATTTTCTAGAATTTTACATTATCCCCCCCTTAGGAACATTCGTGTTCGAATAACACTACACATCATTTGAATCAAAGAGGGTATTTTCAAAAAACACATTAACACACTTGAAACTTTATTCTTTATGAATATCTAATTCACAACTTACTCTGGATGATGCACATTACTCTAAGCTTATTTGAAGCTTCATATATGAGATTGAGGAACTTTCTTCTCAATATATCTTTATCTTAATGCACATCACACTTGTGCAACACATAAATCACGTAAAAGCTATACAAAAACAGCAACATGAAAGCAAGCATGGACTCATATTAACTCATATAGTGCAAGTATAAAACCCACAGTTATGGACTTAAAACACCAAAACCGCCCAATGCACTAAAATTTAGAGTCTCATCAACAAAATCGGACTTAGGAAGAGTATATCTAAACTCAAAAACTGAACAAGTAAGGGTAACGGGATCTCATATCATCCTCGGCCTCTCATGTTGCTCCCCCAGCAAGGTGGTTTCTCCATAACACCTTCACGGTGGGAACCTCCTTGTTCCTCAACCGTTTCACTTGGCGATCTAAAATTTCAACGAGAACCTCTTCATAATAAAGATTCTCATCAACTCCTAACCCCTCAACGGGTAGAATGGACGCTGGATCGCCTAGACACTTCTTAAGCATCAAAACGTGAAACACTGGATAAACAGAAGCCAAGTCTTTCGGTAATTTCAGTTCATAAGCAATATTTCCTACTCGCTGTAAGATCTCATAAGGACCTATATACCTCGGACTCAACTTCCCTTTCTTACCAAATCTCATCAACCGTTTCATGGGTGATATCTTTAGGTATACTTGATCACCAACTTCGAATTCAAGATCCCTCTTTCTGTTATCAGCATATGATTTTTGACGACTGTAAGCAGTAGCCAATCTATCCCTGATCATTCTCAATTTTTCCAAAGCCTCATGTATGATCTCAGGGCAAAGGATGACAGTTTCTCCAACTTTAAACCTTCCATATAGGGACCTACATCTCCTACCATACAGTGCTTCAAAAGGTGCCATCCTAATACTGGAATGGTAGCTATTATTATAATAGAACTCAAGTAGTGGCAAGTGATCATCCCAACTCCCCTTGAAGTCAATAACACATGCTCTCAACATGTCTTCAAGGGTCTGAATGGTACGTTCTGCTTGCCCATCTGTTTGAGGGTGAAAAGCAGTGCTGAGCTTTACTTGCGTACCCAAACTCCTTTGGAAAGATCTCCAAAAATGAGAAGTGAATTGGGCTTCCCTATCCGAAATGATAGATAAAGGAATCTCATGCCACCTCACGATCTCATCAATATATAGCTTGGCAAGATCTTTGGCTCTGTAAGTAGACTTCACGGGAATGAAATGAGCAGACTTAGTCATCCTATCAACGATGACCCAAACTGAATCATGTAGCCTTTGGGTTCTAGGCAGACCAACCATAAAATCCATATTAATAGCCTCGACTTCCACGTTGGAATCTCAATCGATTTAGTAAGACCTCCAGGCTTAAGGTGTTCGGCCACAACCTGTTGGCAATTGGGACATTCTTCCACAAACTTAAAGATATCTCGCTTCATACCTTCCCACCAATAAATTTCCTTCATACCATTACATCTTGGTGGAACCTGGATGAACGGAATACCTAGAGCCATGAGCCCCTACGATAATATTAGGCCTCAAATCATCAATATTTGCTATGCACAATCTTCCTTGGTACCTAAGCACACCATCTTCCCTAGAGAGAAAGATTCATTCATCTTACTCAACATTGATTCTTTCAACTCCATGAGTAATGGGTCGAGATGCTGCTTGGCTTTAACATCTAGAATAAAAGTGGATTCGGAACTTTAGTGGACCGTAACACCCCCATTTAGTGTGTCAATCAGTCGTACACACAACCTAGCCAATCAATGTACCTCTTTAACCAACTCTTTCTTATTATCCACGATATGAGACACGCTGCCCATGCTCAATCGGCTTAAGGCATCGGCCACTACATTGGCCTTACCTGGGTGATAGTGGACACTCATGTCAATCCTTTAGTAACTCTAGACATATTCTCTAATGAAGATTCAATTCTCTCTGCGTAAAAATATACTGAAGACTTTTATGGTCAGTAAATACATCAACATGTACACCATATAAGTAATGTCTCCAAAGATTCAACGCAAACACCACAACAGCTAACTCAAGATCATGCATAGGGTAATTTTTCTCGTGGATTTTCAATTGTCTTGATGCATATGCATTAACCTTGCCATCTTGCCTAAGAACAGATCCTAAACATACTCAGTAAGTATCACAATACACCACGTTCCCTTAACTACTTCTCGGCAACGTGAGGACTTGGCCGAAGTGAGTCGGTCTTTGAGCTCTTGAAAACTCTTTTCACACTTTTTAGGCAACTCAAACTTCGCCTTCTTCTTTGTTAAAGAAGTTAATGGAGCAGCAATTGCGGAAAATCCCTCCACAAACATGCGATAATAATTAGCCAAACCGAAGAAACTTCGAATATAGGTAGGGGTGAGTGGTCTCGGCCAATTCTTTACCGCCTCAATCTTTTTTGGATCAACCTCTACACCTTGATCGATCACAACGTGACCAAATTAGGTCACTAATCTCACAAAAACTCACATTTGCTAAATTCATACAACTGATGTTCTCTGAGTACTTGCAATGCAATTCTCAAATGATGTTCATGCTCTTCTTTGGACTTAGAGTATATGAGTATGTCATCTATGAATACTATGACAAAAAAATCAAGATATTCAAGGAAAACTCTATTCATCAGGTCCATAAACGCGGGTGGTGCGTTAGTGAGACCAAATGAAATGACAAGAAACTCGAAATGACTATACCTAGTACGAAAGGCAGTCTTACGAACTTCTTCTTGTCTTACCCTAAGTTGGTGATAACCCGACCAAAGATCTATTTTAGAATGGAAACTTGAACCTTGTAGTTGATCAAATAGATCATCGATTCTGGGAAGATGCTATTTGTTCTTTATAGTGACTTAGTTGAGTTGCCGATAATCGATACACATTCAAAGAGTTCCATTCTTTTTCTTAACGAACAGCACTGGAGCGCCCCATGGGGATATGCTCGGCTGGGTGACGCCCTTATCAATTAAATCTTTTCACTGCAACTTCAACTCTTTGAGTTCCGCTGTAGCCATTCTATAAGGCGGAATGGAAATCGGTTTGGTGTTGGGATCTACGTCAACACCAAAATAAATTTCACGTTCAGGAGGGATTCCTGGTAAATCTTCCGGAAAGACATCTTGACACTCATTTACTACGGACACAGAGTCTTTGGAAGGGACTTCTTTTTCCAATTCATTGACTCTAACTAAGTGGCAAAAGTATCCTAGATAACATCTTATTGGCTTTAAGATTGGAAACTATTTGGCCTGTTGGATTTGAAGCACGCCCTTCCATTTTAACTGTAACTCATTTGGAAACTAAAAACTTACTACCGTGTTTCGACAGTCTTTGGTAGCATAGCATTATGAAGCAAATCCATACCCAAAATTATATCAAAATCAAGCATGGTTAATTCTATTAGATCAGCATGAGTAAATTTATTGAGAACAGTTATTGGGCAATCTTTATATACTCTTTCGGCCCTAACATTGTCTCCTATTGGAGTACTAACTAGAAATGGTTCATGCAAGATCTCAGGAAGCAAGTCAAATTTACTAGCTACTAAAGGAGTAACAAAAGACAAGTTAGATACTGGATCTAATAATGCATAAACAGGAAAAGAAAAGACAAGCAAGTTACGAGTAACCACATCTGCGGACTTCTCTTGCTTCTCTTTTCCTTTAAACGCATAGAACCAAGTTTCTCTTGGGATGTTCAGCTGCAGCACTAGGATTAGGTCGAGACTGAGTATCTGCCTTTGAATGATTCTTCGCGTTTGGGCAGTCCCTAATCACGTGCCCACTCTTACCGCATCCATAGCATCCATTAAAACCTACCATGCCCTCACCTCCATGCACACGGCCACACTAACCGCACATATTTCGGTCACGCTGGCAAATTTTATCATTGCCCTTCTTGGCATTAGTGTTCTTCGAAGGAGTAGGATTACCTGAGTGCTTGTGCCCGTTCTTGAACTTGGGCCTATCCCAAACTACAAAGGAATTCTTACCATTGCTCGAACCGGACTTATCCGAGGGCCTAGATTTCTTGTTCTCTTGGCTTCTCTTTCTCCGACGACTCTCCTCATCTTGTTGTGCATGAACCATCAACCTACCAAGGTCCAAGTTATCATGAAACATCGCTGCCCAATAATTCTCTTCTAAATCCTCCGACACACCAGTCACAAACCTGCTAATCTCATCCCTGCTATTGCACACCAGAGAAGAAGCATATTTTGAAAGCTTAACAAACTTCAAGGAGTATTTTCTGACTCACATACCTCCATGTCGTAAGTTGATGAATTCCTCAATCTTAGCCTTTCTCTATTCCATGGGAAAGAACCTCTCCAAGAATGCAGTC
Source organism: Solanum sitiens (assembly GCA_016801875.1). NCBI lineage: Eukaryota > Viridiplantae > Streptophyta > Magnoliopsida > Solanales > Solanaceae > Solanum > Solanum sitiens. Next base: position 691,400 of record JABWTJ010000592.1, read on the forward strand.
TTGAGAACGTCCCAAGTGATTGGGACTTCTCATGCTGCTCGACCATCTCCCCACATCATGTGCCACACCTTAGCCACATCTTTGAGTTGGTAGGCAGCCAACTCAGCCTTTTCCTCTTCACTAACACCCATACCGCAGAGAATCTTATGAACCTCATCCACAAACTCTTGGGGATCCTCATTGGTCTTGGACCCGTAGTAGACTTGAGGATTCATTCTGGTAAAATACCTTAACCTACTAGCCATGGTGGTATCATGCGCATTCTCCCTGGGATCACCCTCTCTAGTGGCTTGGGCCGTGATGCCCTGTGCCAGTACAGTGATGGCTTGGGCCATCTAAAGCAGTGCCGCCCTCACTTCTCCATCCGTCATTGCAACTAGGTTGACAGGCACTTGCTCTTCAGCAGCTGGGGCTTGAGGAGGAGCTTGGTTGCCTCGAGCAGCTGCTTCTTCAACTCTTCTGCCTGGGTTTCTTCTTGTGTTCATTTTCTACACGTACACACAAGAAGGAAGTTAGATACTAGAATGACACAAAATGGCAAAGCTCTAGACAGCACGATAAAGAGTAGAAGAAGGGAAACTTCCTAACATCACAAAGTCTCTAAGTCATGATTGTGGTGCACTTCACAACCATAAGTTAGAAACTACGCAACTTGGTTGCTTTGAGCTTTAGTTACTAGGTAAGTTAACCACCTGCTCTGATACAAAGTTTGTCACACCCGGATTTTGGAATTCAAATACAACCGGCTTCGTTAACCTCTCAAACATTGCAGACAAGCCTCTTCTTAGCTTTCATCACAATCATACAGTTAAATTTGCGGAAAATTTAAATCTTTTTAATAACTTAATGAAGTGTACATAGACTTCATATATATACCGCATAAGAGTGATATTCAAATGAGCTAAAACTAAATCATCCATCTATTAAAGATTAAACAATCAAAATAGATAATCATCATAATAATAATTGTTTGCCAATAGGCCTTATTACAACACTTGAACAAATGTTTGAAATGAAACGCTAGGGACTATCTCCACTAGCTATGTCTAATGTACTAAGGTAGAATAATAAATGTAGCATTCTCGAACTCAAGAGGACCTACCAAAGTCTGGAAATCGCTAATCCAAACTGCTTCGTCGAATCTTCAATCTTCTCTCGGACATGCGCCTATAAAAATAGTGATAATATATGGGGTTAGTACACACTTGTACTAAGAATGGGTGTATGCACATAAACACATAAGGACTATGGATGATCAAGGAAAGCTCTTTCTAAAGCAACATGCCGTTTCTGGAAAGTTAAGTCACTTTACATTCTTAAATCGTTACTTATGATTCATGATATGAATATGACATGTTCTGATGCAATTAAGGCATACAACTCATTTTCTATATGAAAATAAGACCTTGGAATCATGAACAAAATTTTAGAACAACTTAAACAAAACTTTTTAATTTTGCTCCCCTAGGCGGAGAGCTCCTATTTCCAGACTTAGTTTATTTTTCCGTCTTTTCTTCTTCTTGTTGTGTAGTTCAATGATCTCCTTTGATCCTATGTTTTACTTACAAGTGCAATGATTCATTGTAGTCCCATACTGACAATGAATCGAGTAAGTAATTCACAAAACTAAGGAAATGATTTGGCTACCTTACTTACAAGTTAAATATTTCATTTTTTAAATTGGGTATGAATGTATTTATAAGCCAATCTTTATTGGATATGCCCATTAATTGATTGTTTACCTAATATATAATCTTTGAGGCATATATTCATACTCCAATATTGGCATAAACCACTAACTTGTTAAAACTTCATTCTTATCAACATTAATGATTGACATTCTTAAGCTCTAGGTTTACTTAGTTTACTATGAACTTACGTTTCTACTTCTTTGCTCTATTGTTCACTTTCAACATGCTACTTTTATTCTTCCATTCTCTCTTAAAAAATTCTTTAGCATTAACTGAAGTAGATCATGCGAGCTAACATGAAATCCAGTGTCTCCCCCACACTAAAAAGGGGTGGTTCACCAGTTAAGGTGAACCAAGTCCAGTGTCTACCCCACACCAAAAAGGGGGGTTCACAGGCTAAAGTGAAACCAAGTCAGTGTCTTCCCCACACCAAAAATAGGGGTTCATGGCTATAGTGAACCGAATACTTTCCTGAGCTTTAACCGACATAAATCATGTGAGCTAAACATAAAATCCGGTGTATTCCCCACACTGAAAAGAGGTGGAATCCCGACCAAAGTGAAACCGCACTGCCTAGCATTCTTAGGTGGAGGCATCCACTAGCTAGTTCCCCTATGCTGGCAAACATAGTTCGAAGACTAGGAGACATACGAAGATGCTGGTCCACCTGGGTGGTAATCTCATCTCATGAGGATTACATGTGCTGGCACAAGCTCATTACTAGTCTATCGGTGCTAAGCTCAGATCTATTTTACTTTATATCTTTTAGAGTTGACTCAAACACTATGGAAGCTTGCTTCTAGTTATGAGGTTTACTTAACTCTATGGATGACTGGTCATCCCTTTCTTTGCTTGATAAATATGAACTTAAGTCTTACATTATCATCATGGTGCGAGTGAGACTTCTCTCACGGACTCTATCACCCTCTTATGTGAGTATCTTTGACATAATCTTTTAACTGTAAGTGAGGGTTGTCTGACTTCCTTTAACACTCTATGTTAGGTCAATTTCATAACTTATGCTTTTAGTTATTTCATTACTCGCCTTAACTTGTTCAATGTTAATTGATGGTTTTGTACGATTCTTTATGAAAGTTATAACTACTTATACAATGCTATTACATTCACAAGTTCGTGTGGATAGGGTATGTTGGGAATTGTACCATTTATTGGCATACCCTATGTTATGAGTTCATTGATGTAGATATTGGTATGACTTTACATGATTTGGAAGTAATATGATTGGATATAGTTTTGGTAGCCAATTTGTTGGCACAAATCATAATTTCACTAGATATTGTCATAATATTATCTCTAGCCAAGTCAATTATATCATGAATACATTATAGTAATCTAACATGTTAAACAAGGCAACTTTTAACCTTTGATTAGCCTATGAAATAATACAATGAACAACTTATAACGATTTCATCTTCTCGAACACAAGTAGGCACTACAACATTTAACATTCATGTAGATAACACCCTAAGTATGCGGATCTAACATGTAGGTTTCATTCGACATTATAAATTACTAATACATAAACATAATGATCAGTTATCACCATATAAAAACACATGCATCGAGATTTACATCATACAAACTACAAGAATTGGAAATTAAGAGAACTAGGGAGATGAACATGCGATTCATTGGCAAAAACCATAGTTTCGATATTCTTGATTTCAAAACGTTTGAAAAGACTTTTGGAGAAATAATTCTAGGAGAGAAAACCCATACCTTACTGTATAATTAAATCTACGAAGATCACCTTGCACTTTGCACGAAAACGTTGAAGAACTTGCTTGAAGTAGCCTAGGGTTTGCTTACGTTTTCACTTGTTTTTAGTTGTAGTGTTTTTAACGAATAACGTGAGTCTAATTCTTTAGGAACTGAATGTTAACTAATTCAACTTAGACTATATAACTTAACTAAAATAACATAATTACCTAATTACCAAAACGCCTCTCCTAAATCTACTAGAATTAGAAGAACACTTGAATTAACTGAATATCTGGAAATTGCTTAGTGGTTTCGGTTTTTGAACAATTAAATTAATTAATTAAGTTGCGAATTTAATTAATTAAGTAACCTAGGGTAATTACTAAAGTACCCCTAAGTTGTTAGGACTATAACCAACCCTTTGGACCATCCTAGGTTAGGTACTAGGATGTCTCTTAGTTAGTTACTTGTCTTAATATCACCAAGTTAGGTCTTAGGTTGTCGGGTCACTTAGTTAGTTATTTTTGGTTAGTTAGTTAGTTAGGTCAGTTAGTTAGAGTCTAGGACCGGTGAGGGACCTTGGCCCCACGTGGGCTGACCCGGACGCACGCCTGTCCCCAACCGCCCTAATCGAATCGGTTAGCTTGTCCTTGGCCGGTTGCACATGTGTTGCGTGCACTTTCCTAACTAACTATTCTGGAAGGTTTATTTGGAATGTTCACTTATTGTCCCAAGGATCCTCACTATGTCCTTGGGCACTGTTTAATCTACATGGTTATTTTAAATGGTCATGTGCTACGGTACCTAAGTTTCACACTTGGATGCCTAGTACGTAATGAGTAATTGAGAATCAATAATTTTAGCTTAGGGTCTTCATTTCAGGTGCAATTCTTAAACAATCTTGGATTATATTTTAAATACTTGTGCATACATAGAAATTGGATAACACCCTTAAGCCAATATTCTATAATATGACCAATATTTCTCAATATTGGGCATTGGGATGCCTATGTATCCCAATACGCATTCTTAAAAATCTACTAGGCTCTTCACTAGACATGAAAATTTCTGGAATGTTACAGTTGGAGTCTTTTTAGTTCACTATAATAGTCTTAGTAATTCACTGTAACGTCCTAAATAGTCACTGTTAAGTCAAAAATTGGGTTTACTATAAAATTTGGTATGCTCACTACAAAGGGTGTCTTTTGGTTAAAATAATGGAAATTCTTCTTTAAGTATTAAATGATGCTTTTTATGTTGTTTTGCTTCTAAATTCAAGAATGTTATAATTATTTGACATGTAAGCTTATTTTACTAAAATATCCCTTTTTTTAATGTTACTTATGCCATACTTAGTACATTGTTTGTACTAACCCCATACTTTTCAATACCTTATAAGTATAGGTTGGAAGATTTTGAAGGTTTTAAGGTGAAGCTTGGGAAATCTACTTTATCTATTCGAGGACATAGTCTATGTTTCTTAGTGTTATTATTGAAACTTAATATGTGTTTTCATTTAATGTAAAGGGTCGTGTCCCTAAGATATTATGTCGTGTCTTTAAGTTGGATTGTGATGATGAGATTCTCTAAGTTTTTCTGAAAAACTTCCTTTACTTAAATATTCGTGAAAAGTTTTAAATTCCACAATACTTTTCATGTCTTATGTGATGAACGATAGTTAAAGAGCTTGTGTAAGACCCCAAAAGGTCAGTACGCTGGGTGAGAGTCCGAGGGTCATCCCTAGCTTCTAGGGGGGTGCTTTCGGGTTGTGACACTTTACAATTATGAATAATACCCTACATAGACGTGGTTTAATGAGACATCAATCCAAAAAAGAATTAACCTCATTCTCCGATACCAAGTTTGTTACGACCAATAGTACACCCTAGGCGTGACCGACATCATCATGCTCTAAGAGGACTAAGACAATTCTCTTAGCATTCGTCATAGCAAATCATAAGTCAAAATGTGGAAAAATTAAATCTTTTGCTATATAGCAAGGAGGTTTACATAGATTTCTAGGTAGGAAGCATACATATGCTTCTCGCAATAGACAACATAACAACGCACATGAATTTAGTCTAATACCTTATCTCATATTAACTATCTAATGAAGTCAAACAATCCGGTCAAGGCCCTTATAAAAATCCATAATTGCCACATAGGGATTACATCAATATCTTCAACAATAGGAAATTAATGAATGTCTATTGGACAATACAAGTACAACTAAGATAGAGTCTGTGGTAGAATCCTCGAACTAGAGGGCATACTAAACCTTGGAGAGTCTAAGCCTGATTGATTTAGCCTCAATGATACCTTATCGGCCCGAACCTACAATGTATGGAAAAAGGGAAGATATATGGGTTAGTACAAAACACATGTACTAGTATGGTCCCTATGCATAAAAATCGTTAATGCATGAGAAAAGGAACCATTTCGTCAAAACTATGTTCAATGACCAAAAATTAAATATAAACATATAAGGAACATCATAATTATATCAACATATAAGTAACTGAAGCAACATTTGTGCAATGCAGAGAATAAAGCCCCATAACCCTATCCAAAGCTATGTATCACATTAAGCAACCCAATTCATACTTACAACATATTCTCATATATAACATGATTCATACCTCAATACTAGTTATAGGTTATCAACATATAATAATCATAATAATAATCATAAAAGAACACTACTAACATCATCATATCGGATCCTACATGTGCAATGTGTAAGAGAAGTCTCATATCCTTCCTAACACTATGTAGAAACCATTAACACAATCCTAATAGAAGTTCACATACATAACTTGTTTATACCTTTACTTTAGGGAAATAAGTACCATAACCGACATGAGACCATGTGAGATACATGGAATCCGGTGTTCTACTCCCACACCGAAAATAGAGGGTTAACTCTTGCCTAAGCTGCAACCATTCGTACATAGATATTCTAGGTGGATCCACTAAGCTAGAGTCCTATGTGAGCACATAGTTAAGGGTCAAGGAGATTTTTACTAGGAACCCTAACTTAATAACTTGGGAGTTCACAACTCATGAAACAACACATAACTTGGGAATCTGGACTTACTATCGTGAGGAATCCCATGTGGGAGATCGGACTTACTAAACGTGAGACCTCCATCTCATTTATATGCCCTTTCGGTGTTAAGCGTCTATTAACTTCTTATAACCATCCTTAATTATTTCGTAATTTCACACTACCCTTTACTAGACCCTTATCTAAAGATCTCAACATAATATCTCATAGTTAATAAAAAGTGAGAACATCTCTTTAACTTTAGAAACCAATACACAAGTGAGTAAACCTTCCACTTAGCACTTTATTATAATCTTGATACCACTATCAATCATATAATAATCATATCATCTTTCCCTTCATTGGACATCACACCTCAATCACCCAAGAATGTATATCCAGTACACAAAACAAGGTAATTCATGAAGTAATATCATAATTAACATCGAGGTAAACCATTGTCATGTTCATCCCCTTCAACAATTCACCTTACTAAATCCAAGATTTGGGGAAATTGGGAAAAGATATGGATCTAGCGAAAACGCTTAGGAAATCATCAATTAACCATCAATATACACTTACACAACATTAACTTATCATAATTCAACACAATTAATTCATAATTTCGTTTTTCAAATAAGATCCATGTATGGAAGAAAACCCTAGTTTTGAGAGATTTAGAAATCATCTTTTGGAGGGACCTCTTGTGGAAAAGAATACCAAGAAACCATAACTTAAAGATAAACAACCACGAAATTGAGTATAATTTGGGGGATTTGGTCTTCTTCTCCATGCTTCAAAGCTTCTTCAATGGAGGATGAATAGAGAGAGAAAGTAGAGAGAAGGGAGAGCATTTGGGTTTTAATTTGGGAATTTGGTTTGAGTAGGAATTGGTGATGTAAAACTGAATCAAAATCAACATATAACGCTCCAATTAAAATATCCAAAAGTCCCCTAACTTAAGTTGACCTTTTAATGAAGTGAAACTCGAATTCTAAATTTCAGATATTCGTCGGGAAACAAGTTTGCCTCGCGGAGCTTTTCCCGCATGATTTCTAAATTTAATTTTTGAAACAGAAGAGTCCGCGAAGTTTCTGCGAAGCATACAAAGACTTTGTCCATGGGTGTGCCAAGTCCGCGAACCGGACTGGCTCCCTCTATGTGCAATTGATTGCTACCTTTTTGGCAGCTTGCTTGGCCAAAGCTGGGGTCCCTTTGTGGACCCCTAGGGAAATCCATAGGGGGTCAGAACTTGACTTTTTGACCCTATATACATCATTTTACCTATATAAAGTCCTTTTACAAGGTTTAGAGTTCATATGACACGCCCAAATCTTCACAAGGTCTATGGACATTTACTAGTTCAACTTGCACTACTTCCTGGACGTCATGGTCGTTTCTTAGCGTTTTCGTTCTAATAATTCTCAACCAAGTTATTTACACTTATTAAGGTATATAATCATCATAAATCCTTATGTGTCTCTAGTCTAGGGCATAGATTTTCGGGGGTGTTACAGTTAGTCAACAATAGACATAATCATAAGAGATAAAGTCATAAGCATAACATGAATATCATAAGCATAATAAAGAATAATAAAGCATCATAAAGCATATAAGACTTCATACTTAAGTCATTTGTCCTTCTTACTCAAGTTAACTACTTAACAAGCTACCTACAAGTATACTTGTGCAAGGTTAAGGTAGCATCCCATACTACTACCAAAGCGAAATACCTCTCTTTCGTTATTCTTGATCATAATCCCCTCTCATAACTAAGACTTAGGTTCATCATAACATATGAGGACCTTTCCCCTAGGACACCTCAAAACCAACTTGTTCAATGCATGTGAGGCATCCCCTTCTAACCCTCACTCTAAGCATATCTTGAAGTCACCCTATTCCCTTTCATTTCATTTTAGGAGTCTCTAATAGACATTTTTCATATTTAAAAGGAACTATCATCTTAAGTTAATCATGTAAAGGAATGCAACTATAGTCACTATCCAAGCTAAGCATTCATCATGAAGGGGTCATATCATAGGTAGCTTCAAGTCATACTTGTGCCATGTATGGATGACATCCCACACTACATTCCATACTCAGTACTTCTCTAGGCTATCCTATTCCAAGCTAACTTATATTTCATTCTTGTAGATTAAGCTTAACGAGCTAACGTAATAGACTTACTATCATGGAAATAATGCAAACATACCAACCAAGCTAACAAAGGAAGGACACAATAGAGCCAACCTAACCACCATGCAAACAATCATGTAGATGCAAGATAACCATAAGGGAGAATAATTCAACAACCCTAAGCTACAATGAGAAATGCTACCTCAAGCTATTCCATGAAATGCACCTTGCATGAAAGTCAAGCTAACATGAAATGCACCTTACATTCAAGTCCAGCTTACATTAAGTGAAGTATAGGCCTTTTCCCTAGAGCTACAATGAAATGGTTTAGGCCCAACCAAGTTAAGAAATCATGAAGGCACTCTAGTCATGCTACTTCAAGCTATTCTTGGGAGATATTCATTACTCAATCCCAAGATACCATGGGAACCACCATCCCATAGCTACCATGATGAAGCATTCTTGCAACACATGATTAAGATAAACATGATCTTGCTTTCTCCATCCCAAGATACCATGAGATTCATCACCTCAACCTACCATGAGAATCACCATCTCAAGATACCATGAGTATTTAAACTCAAGCCTCCTTGAAATTTACTATCTCAAGCTACCCTTGAGATCTACCATCTCAAGCTATCATGAGATCTACCATCTCAAGCTTCCATAAGATCTACCATCTTAAGATATCACACCTTCGTCTTATCTCACCACGTCAATTACACAAGAAGGTACCATGAAATTCAAGTTCAAGTTATTCTAGTCTAACATGCTTTGGTTCATTTAGGTTCTTAGGTAAAGCTAGAATCCATTATGTGAGAGAACTTGCGTCTCTTAGCTTGTTCATTTCTAAGTGTAAAAGATAAAGAAAACATCATTACAATCTCTTCATAAAGACTTCAGCCCCAAATCCCTCACATCAATGGCATAGAAGCCCCATAATTGATTACTACCTTCAAGCTATCATGATCCATGTCCAATTATAAGTTAATTTATTCAATTAGATCATTAGAAGGTAAATCTAGTCATGCTTGATCACATAGGTTCAATTCCAACTTTACAAGTCAATATCATCCTTAATCAATTACACCTAGTTCTATTCATATATAGATGATTCAATCATGATCAATTAGCATACAATACAATTGATTTAGGAAGATCAACTTAGAACCTTCATCTTGCCTCTAATGGCCTAAAATCACCATGATCAATTTCATCTTCAAGACATAAATTCAACAAGGAAAACCATATCAAAAAAATTAAATAATCATCATATAGACATAATTCAATGCTACACACTAGATTGGGATCACAATCAAGCCTTACCCACAATGCAATCACAACCCTTCCTAGATTGGGGTATTTTGGATTCACAATTAAGGAAAACTATAGGGGCTTCATGGATGGAAGAATACATTGATGAATAAACTTCACATACCTTAGATTATAGACTTAAACCCAGATTTAAACCTTGGTGAATTTCTTCCTGAGAGTAACCTCAAATTTTTCTTCTTCTTCTATGGTGTTCTTAAGAGATTTTTGGAGAGGGAGAAGTTTTGTTTTGGAGTCTAGAGTCTAAATGTCTCTTTTATCATTTAAATACTCTTAAAATACCTAAAACTACCTAAAATAACCGCCCATGCATTTATTAAGCCGTGGGAGGAATTTATAAAATTACCCCACCCTTGGCCAAATCCCAGCAGAAATTGCAGGCTCAAACGACACCTGCTAGCAGACGATCGATGAAACGGCGACTCCGTCCTGCAGGTCCATCTTTTTTTACAAAGAGTCTCAATTTGGGGTATTATGTCCCACGCCTTCGTGTGGAGTGACTCCCCAATCGACGGGGCATAGCCTACTTGATGGGACATGCTTTGACACTGCCAAGACAGTGTTTTGCCAACCTTTGGGTCCTCTTCAAGGACCCTTACAGTGGTCCTTCGAGAGTCTTACCCAAGCATTTCTACCCTAAATACGTCTATCTATGTGTTAAGAACATTTTCTATCATTTTGGACTCAAAACGCTACTTAAAACCTCATGAAACATATTAAGGCACACTAGCACATTTAGAGGCTAACTTTCGAACGTGTTGGACGTTCTTGTACGTTTGACCTCGAAACTCTTCCAAACTCCTCAAAATAAGTTCTAATGCAATAATCACTATATATACACCTTATAAGCTCATGAAAGACATGTGAGGCTCTATTTGTACATAATTCATTTTGTGGTCCTTACAACTACTTATTAGTGTGTGTTTAGGGTCAAAACTTCTGGGTACCACTCCCCAAGGACAAGCCTGAGGGTAATCGAAGAGGACCCTAACAATTGACCCAAAAGCTGTAAAAAAATAGCAATCAAACCATGAGAGAATTGACACCCCATCAATGGAATCACACACCGTTAATGGAGGTCTTGAGTCCATACTTAGAATTATAGAGAATTGGCTCCATTTGAGCACTCTTTGAAAAAACGACGGAGTGCAAGGACGGTCTGTTCATTGGTTGATGGACTGTTAATCATGGGCGTCGATTGGGTCTGCACACTACTTCAAGACAGGGTCAAGCCAAGGGTGGTTTGATAATTAAAGTGATGGTTTCAATTATTTATTTTAGATATATTAAAGGATTTTAATACATAAAACAAGTCTTCCCACCTCATAATCCAAAAACCTCATAGGCTCTCAATTCTCCATAATGTTCTCTCTCTAACTAAGGACTCCATTAAAAAAGAAGATCAATCTTTCTCTAGAGCTTTAAGAACCACGCTTTTCTCCATAAATCCTTAAGAATTGATAAGGTATGGGAAATATTCACTCTTGGGAATCCTTTCCCCAAGAGGTTCCTTCAAAGTGAATGTCAATGTTCTTTAAAATTTCTAGATTTCACTCCAATTCGTGGGTTACCTCTAAACATTGACTTATTTTGGTCTAGATTTGATTAGTAATGATGGATTATGAATTTTTATGAACTAATTAATGTATTATTTTAGGCTTTTGACCTAATTCCTTAAAGACCCAAAAATTTCCCTATTCTCCTAACCTTAACTCTTGAATTATGCTGATAAACTATTAGAGGTAATGTAATTGAGTATGTTTTCGCATAATTTACTATTGTATGATGATGATACTTGGTTTTATGGGTGAAGATCATTATTTTAGGATGACGTCTTGAAAGAGTTTCTTAGAATCCATTGGAAAGAACTTCAAGGTCATTAACTTGTTATTGTAGTATTGTTGGGTTATCTTTGGTAATGTTGATCAATTGAAGTATGAATGATGAAGTTATGAATGTATAATGATTCTATGAATATGATGTTTGTGTGAAGGTGATAGGTGTTCTAATGTGAGGGATTAAATGTATTTCTCATGTACATATCATGACTATGCTATGATGTACTATTCTCACATAATGTTGGGTTTGTGATGAAAGGACTTTCTTATCCTATAACCTATGATCTATGAACATGTTATAAAAGGGGTTAAATTCCTAAGACCTATTTTATGAATTAGTGTCAAGAAAGAGACAAAGATACTTCAAAAAGGGAATGTAGCTTAGCTTCGAGTGAACTTGACATTGAGAGGTGTTCCTTCACAAATGATGGCAGTTTCACACTATGTTCTCTCATTAGTGGAAACTACAATGCTAGTTAGCATAAATAAGGTTTCTAGTAACATCCTCTTAGTTCCTTAACTATGTTCCCCCCATAGGAAACTTATCTTGTGGATCCCCCTATATGCTATATGAAAGTATATGTCTTACATTGGCAAGTAGGAAACCCTCCTTTCAGTGTGAGGGGATTACACCGCATTCCATATTAGCTCACATGGTCTATGTTGGTTATGGCGAAGTGTCCCGAATGTTAAAATAAATGAATGAAAGTAAGAAGATTAACACTAACTAGGACTACTTAAGAGGTGTTACTTAGTGTAGGTAAGGGTATGGAACTTTACCTATATATTGCACAAGTAGACTTGAGGGAATTCTAGGGTGGGTTCTTTATGTATATATGTTAGTAATGAAATTCATGATATTGGTCTTATATGATATGGATGATGTTAGTTTCACTTGATATACATAATGATTGTTCTAAATTGTTATACATGGTATGTACTACACTTGTTAAGATTATGTATGAGGTAAAGACAATGATCATGGTAACGTTTTAGTTTAATTGTTTTTTGTGGGGTTATGGGGCTTCATATACATATTACACTACTGGACTTGGATTGGGGTTATTAGTAAGGTCGTAACGACCCTAAAAATGAACTAGGTTGAAATAGAGATTCTCTTGTGTTTTATGAGTTAATAACTTGTTAAAATAATGAAGAATAGATTTAGAAGTCAGTTTTGAAGAGTTTTATATTTGAACGTCAAGGGACGACCAAGACGTTTGGTAACTAGTCTTTTGTGTGCTAGTGTATCCTTATATGTTGTGCATGTTTTTATGTGTTGTTTGTAGTCTAAAATCAGTGGGGATGACCTAAAACCTATAGGGACATGTTTAGGGCAAAAAATTTCAGGCATGTCTCCCGAACGATCAACCTAAGGGTCCTCAAGGAGGAAACAAACATACGGCCAAACAAGATGCCCAAGGAAGCAAGTTTTGTTCTTGGAAAAAACTTATCCGCGTCATGGACTTGGTTCACCTATTGCCAATATTTTTGGTCCGCGGTCGCGGACACGTTGCGGACTCTACTGTACAAAAGTTTATTTTAAAAAATCTTGAACGAATAGCTCCGCGACTAGAACTTGTTTCAAGATGATAATTCTGAATATTTAAGTTGAGTTTGATTTATCTAAAAGGGTCCTTTTAATTTAGGGGTGTTTTGGGTGTTTTGTGGGGTGTATTATATACTGATTTTAGGTCATTATATACTCATTCCCCCATAAAAAACCCAGAACCTCAATTAGAATCTAAAATTTCCAAAAACCTCAAAGTTCTTCTCCTTCAAAATTCTGTCAAGCCTCCATTGAAGGTGAAGGTCTTTGAGCTTGGGCTATGGATTTTAAATGATATCTTCTTCAATTCTCTTGGGTTTTCATCTAATAAGGTATGGGAGTTCTTTATGTAAGGCTATCTATCATCTTAGATCCAATTTCAAAGTGATTTCAAAGTTAATGAAAAAATCCAATTTTCACTCTAATTCAAGGGATCTTGGATGAAAGATTTCAAATCACTAGATATGAATGAATGTGTCACGACCCAAAGTTCACCTTAGAAGATAAGTCATACTTCAAGTCGCCAAACGGCTTGCTGGGACTCTCGGAGGTCTGGCACAAGCCCTTAGACATTATTCATTGCATATATGTATATGAAAAGTAGTGCATAATTAAAACTTTTAACAACAGTAGAACAATAGTTCAAATCACATTCATAGAAAACATAGGAAATGCTAAGTCTTCTTGTATCCATCTTAGACACACCAATATCTTGGGTCACAGCCCATACATCAACAAAACAGAACATATCAAATTCTAATATAATTTTTTTTTTAAAACATAACTATGTCCTCAAATCAATTAAGGACGTACCAAGACTTGTTTGAAAGGATTCTAATTCAAAGCTTGCTTCCAATAAACTCCTCACTTGCCACCTACACCTTTAGATATAAAACAACACATGAAATTAGTAAATTAGAATGCACTATGTATGGTGACATGCAATAAAACCATGCTAAAAAGGACATCTTATAATATGCTTTCATGCTCTTTTGGTGTAAAACTCACAACATAAGTACAAGAACAACTTTCAAGACAACATACACACATATAAGACATCCAAAGTAATCCTCAACATACAACTTTCAACATTTAGAAACCATATAAACAAATACACCTCCTACCAAATGTCATTCTAAGACCAACTTAAGTAAGATATGAAGCAGCCGCCCATACAACCCCTTCACACACACCTAAGTGATCCTCAACATTTCCTTAAGTAAGATTATTCAATTTTCATATTAGACTCCCTACCTAGAATTTCTCTAAGACTTACAAAAGTAAAACATGAAGAGACCACCCATACACCCTTTTCAAGCCTACCTAAGCAATCCTCAAAGCTACTCTAGATAAGTACCTTATATTCACATACATTAACTTAAGTCAACAATGTGCATTTAAACATCTTAGAGACAGTCAATAATTAAGGACTTCAAATAGTGGTTTTGAAGAAGACCTAGGGAACCCTAATCTTAGCCTCTTCAAAGCCTACTCGTGCCATGTACAGATAGCATCCCATTCCACTACCTACACATTGTAGAACTTCTCCAACACTAGAATGCATCCCACATGATGAGAATAGTCATTAAAAGACATAGAATGTACTATCTAGGCATAGAATTCAAAGTCTACCGTACTCCGAGGGAGGGTGTTCTACTTGCCAAGGGTAGAACTAGGACACATCCCACATGTGGGCACATAATTAAGGAATATCAAGGATTTCTTTGTACACTAGTCTCAACTTAAATAAAGATACTACCACAAGCATATTCACACGGTGCTAGCCATGTTCTCATAGAGTAAATTCAGTCACACAATGGCATATGAAAAAGTACCATATTTTAGTCACTACCAAATCATAATACACCTTACCAAGGATGGGTCCACTAATGATTCCACTCAATGGTAAATAAGGATAGCTCAATGACTTTCTTAGAGATAGTTTCATGTCGTTCAAACTAACCTATCCATAAGTCCATCATTCATACAAGAAGGATAGCTTTTTGATTTCAACTTCGAGGATATCATAGCCTTCTTTCTATGTTGAAGGTTCCAAGTATTGAGCTTCTTAACATGTTCAAGATCATATTTCAATCAATTATACACATACATGACAAAGCTGTTTAAGCCTATAACGTCAAGAGTTCATATTCACATTCTTCATGTATCAAGTAGAAGGACATAGTCTACCAATGAAGACAAACAACATTATTATAATATCACATATTCAATAACCTTTAAGAAATTCTAGAGGGATAACTAAGTCTACCTAACCATATACACTAGCAACATATATAAAGACATCACCATAGTTTATCCTATCCACATATAATCAAGTAGGAGAACTCATGCTTTCACTTCATACATACACATATACCACATAAGCCTTCTCCTTATTCACCTACATGCGCTACAATATTATAACATCACAATTCATAGAATAATGTCGACAAGGACATGTTCTTCACAATTATATCTCATAAACATCGCCACCATAAGTGGAACACACAAATAAATTCAATCTAATAGAAATTCTAAATAATATAGAAGATATTAGGTCAACTCACAACCTTTCCACCATCAACACCACCATCCATTAGCCTTCTCAATCAATTCACTTCACAAAGGCTCTTACCATATGCCATATACACCATTCTAAACCAACAATCCAATTATACCAAGAATACAACAATATACAATATCAAATTCATCAAATTAGGGCAGACCATATAAAATTCTATCATAATCAATACATAAATCAATAGCTCAAACTAACTACACAAGAATTTAATACAATAAGGCCATGATCAAATCATCCACATTAGAGACAAAATTAGGATTTAATAAAAAGCATGGGTTTATAAGAATTTTAATCTGAAATCATTCAATTAACATCAAGTATAACATAAATCATTAATTCAAATCATCTTATGCAAGAACGCACGGCTACAAGTCAAAATAGAAGTTCATGCTTTGAGAAAGTCTTAGAAAAAGCCTTTAAAGTTTTGATCCTTGAAGAAAGAGTATTCAAGGATGAAACACCATACCTGAATGAAGATAATACATGAAAAAGATGAAGAATCAATGGAGAAATCAAGCTCCTAGACTCAATGTTGCTTCAAGCTTCAATGGAGTCTAGAGAGTTCAATTTGGGGTCTTTGGTTTTGTTATTGAATAATGAACTCTAATCTAGGTTGTATGCTTATAAAGCATATTAAAATACCCAAAAACCCATAAAATAAACGCCAAATATATATCATTTGGATGATAGGTGAATTTCCCATATTACCTTACTTTGGCTGAGACACCTCCAAAAATGTTTAGGTGTGAAACAACAGAGCAATACACGAGTCGTAGACCAGACGATGAGCCATACTGGCAAGTCATCATTTTGGTTAGAGTATACTCATTGGGGGATTAATATCCCACCACTATGTATGGATCAACGACCCCCATTGACGGATTGTAGCTAGAACAACGGGGTGTCGACTTGAAACCGTGGTCTGACACTATTTTTGGCAATTTCAACCAAAAGGTTGGGTCCTCCTTAAGGACCCTTAGGGTGGTCCTTGGGGAGTCGTGCCTAGAATTTTAAACACTAAACACTCTCGTCAAGATGTTAGGAACCTATTCTATCAATTTTAACTCCAAACACCACACAAAACATGCAAAGGCACTTTAGAACACACAAGTGCACACCAAGGCAAAAGTTCGAACATCTTGGACGTTCTTTGAAGTTTGACCTCTAAACTCAACACACAGACCTTTAACACTATAATTCACTTTTTTAAGACCTTATAAGATCATTACACACATGTTAGGCTCTAGTTTAACGTAGCTTGTTTTTAGGGTGTTACATTCTCCCCCACTTGGAAAACATTCGTCCTCGAATGACACTAAAACACTTCCATCACTATCAAGAGGTAAAGACTCAAGAATATAAGATAAAAAATATACCACACCATACACAATACACAAACATAAGAGGAAAATCAAATCCACATAATGAAGAGACTCAAAACATAAGAAGGAAGTAGGAACTACATCTGCAACTCATCATGCCATAAGACTCATATTTTTCACTTCACATATGAGGATATCCTTCTACACATATCTTCATGCTCATATACAACATTTCTAAGTACATTACAACCACTTAAGATAAAACACAATTGAGCAAGAATTCGAAATAATTTACAGTAAGGCATGTTCACTAGTTCACCATGCAACTTTTCAGAAATTCATTATAAAGGCTTGACAATATGAGAGACAAAATAATATAAAATCATTTTACAACATAAACATAACCTCATGAAATGCACAATGCAAGGAGATCATTGAAATAAATTTAACTTAGACGCCTAAATAACATGCAACATGATACTATACAATTCTAACTCTCGAGCTTAAAAATAATAGAAGAGAAGAGACAACACATCACAACCCAACTATTCACCATACTCCCCTACCTAGAAGGAACTAATCACAACCAAGAGAGAAAACTATAACTTACCAGCATTCTCATACGAATTGCTTTAGTTTGGAGAACATAGAAGTGCTTCCTCTTTGGAGCACCACCATCCGGAGCAATATGAGGAGTTTGCTTGTACTCTCTTCCTCTAGCCACAATAGTAGGACCGTCCCTCACCTTATTACCATCCTTACCACAACCAAAGCACCCACCGGTACCGCCTAGACACTTCCTAAAGTGCTTCTTACCACAAGTAGCACAAATAGGCTTAAAATCTTGAGAACCACTTCCACTGTCTAGCTTGAACTTAGGAGCACTAAACCCTTCTTGACTTGGAGACCTATTCTCAAACCTAGGTTGATTTTACTCATGGATCTACCGCTCTACAAATTCCTTGAAATCCAACTATGTTTGTGTCACGACCCGGGAGCATCCTCTAGACGTAGCCAGCGTCTTCGTCCTTAAAGAGAACTTAGACTAGCCTTTAGCATTCATCTATACATTTCATCGGTCAAAAATGCGGAAACATTTAAAACTTATTACATATTAAGGTATACATATCCCTCTCACTTACTATATATGCAGTTTACTTAGACTCCTTGCATTGAAGCTTACGTAGGCTTCTCCTTTAGTAAATATGATCAATACATACAAATTAGTCTAATATTTTATCTCACATTAAACCATCTAAAACGAAGTACAACATTTAGGCATAGACCTTATACAAGTACATATTGCCACATAGGGCCTACAACAAATTTTTGCAAGAGTAGGGAAGAAACGAATGTCTTTAGAAAATAGCAATACTTCTAAGGTAGATCAAAAGGCACTATCCTAGAACTTGGAGGACTCACCAACTACTTTGAGAAAGAAGTCCAAGTATCCTTGCAAAGTGTCGTAGAAGCTATTCAATGGCCGGAACCTACAATGTTGGGGAAAAGGGCAAGAAATATGGGCTAGCACAAAACACATGTAATAAGTATGGTTCCTATGCATAAAATCATTAATGCGTGAGAAAAGGCACAATTTAGTAAACACTATGCATTTTAAAAATTAACCCAACATACACATATATGAAATGTTTCAAGCCAACTAAATAATGATATTAATCCAAAACATATGCAGCACAAACAAACACTTGTGCAATACCAAGAATAGAACCCCATACCCCAATCCAAGGCTAAGCATCACATAAAGCCACCTACTACATGCATACAACATAACCTCATACTTTGTCATAAAATGCTTGATTCATAAGATCAGATATATCTTGGCATACATAAAATGTAATCAACTTAATCATATAAGAACACTAATAAGACCATCCCTTAGGATCCAACATGTGCAATAAGTAAGAGAAATCCCATACCATCCCTAATTCTATGTAGTAATCTTTAAGACAAGACCAAATAACAGTTCACATACTTGACTTATTAATTTAGCTTATTAAATGACGGAAACAAGTGGAATAACCAACATGAGACCATGTGAGCTACAACGAATTTGGTGTTCTCCTCCCACACCGAAAAGAGAGGGTTAAAACTTTCCTAAGATGTAACCATTCGTACATATATATATATAGGTGGGTCTACTAAGCTATAGTCCTATGTGGGCACATAGTAAAGGGTCAAGGAGAATTCTACAAGAAACCTTCACTTGCTAGACGTGGAGGTTTCCATCTCATGAGACAACATATATCTTGGGAATCCGGACTTACTAATTGTGAAGAAACCCATGTGGGAGGTCGGACTTACTAAACGTGAGACCTCCATCTCATTTACATGCCCTTTAAGTGCTAAGCATGTATTCCCTTTAGTAGTCATCATACTCTTCATACAATATCACATTAGTCACTTCTAGACCCTAATGTGAACCTTTCATCATAATAGCTCATAGGTAATCATAAGTGAGAACTACTCTTTAACTTTAGAAAACCACCTACAAGTGAGTAAACCTCTCACTAAACACTTTATCATAATCATGATAAGTTACTTTAAATCATATAATAATCATATGTTAACAAGCTAGCATACTTCATGACCAATTCAATAGTCTAGGGTTAAGGATGAGGAATACTTGATATTAACATCAAAATCACACATTTTTCACATCCGAGGAGCACACCTAAACGTAATCGGCGTCGTCATCCTCAAACAGGAATAAGACTGGCCTCTTAGATTAAATCATTACATTCATAGGTTAAAAATACTAAAACTTTAAAACTTTTATTCCATCTATCGTGAGGTTTACATAGACCTCTCGTATACACATAATATATATTCATATCGAATGTACATAAACCCTTCGTATAAGAAGATTACATAGTCTTCTACTTTTATGGAACATATAAACATATAAGATATAACATTGTCTTAAAACGGATGTCTCATCTCATAACTATCTAAACAAGAGTATAAAAATTTGGCATAGCCCATACATCAATACAATTAGAGCAACATATAGGCTATACAATCTCTAGTACTCTAATGAAAGGAAATGAACAAAGTGTGTTTAAGACTAATCAACATCCAATGCTAGAAGGTAGCATTGTCCTCGAAGTAGTAAGGACCTACCCAATTTGGAGAATGAGGATCCAAGTCTTCCTTCTAAAGTCGTCACAAACCCTTCAACGACCGGAACTAAAATGTTGGGGAAAAAGGGAGAAATGGGGTTAGCACATCACTTGTACTAAGTATGAGACTATATGCAAACACAACATAGAAATTATGCTAAAAGGGGACATTTTATTAAAGCATGCTAATTTTCTTTGAAAAGACTTATGCACGTTCAAGAATCAATAAAGGTCAATCATACATATTCATTATGTCAAGACCATGTACATCACAAGAAAAATAATACTAAGTCTAGTCAAGTCAACATGCATATCAACATAATTGAGCACATAATCAAGATAACTCTATCATCAAGTTATATTATCAACAAACATGTATATGAGTTCATAACATCATAACCAAAGCAAGACCATTACTCATGAACCCTCACTCAATTATGTAAACCTAACAAGAACCATAACAATGTCCAACTTCACATAACATATCATTAAGAGTACATAACATCATACTTTTGAAAAAGATACCAAACACATGTTCATAAGTGAAACCACCATCAAATAGAGTCATCAACATGTAAGATCAAAATATACAT
Organism: Solanum sitiens; assembly: GCA_016801875.1. Lineage (NCBI taxonomy): Eukaryota > Viridiplantae > Streptophyta > Magnoliopsida > Solanales > Solanaceae > Solanum > Solanum sitiens. The sequence continues at coordinate 712,350 of JABWTJ010000592.1, forward strand.
ATCATTTTCATTAATAAGCATATAAGCACATAAGAATATCAGAACATTCTTCTAAGACATACCTCATGGCTAACTAGTGCAATGTATAGGTAGATTCCCATACCCCTACCTAGACTAAGTCAAACCACTTAGGTCATCCTAGTTAGAGTTCACTTCATTACTTCATTTAACCTTTTGGAAATATCATGCCTTAACCGACATACACCACATGAGATAATATGGAATCCGGTGTCATGGAACCTACACCGAAAGAAGGTGGACTACTTGCTAAGTTAGTACAAAAACATGAACATAGATTCTATGTGGATCCACTAGCTAGTATTCTTATGGGGAAAACATAGTTCAAGAACTATGAGATGTAGTTGGTACACTCTTTATATTACATGCATTATAGTCTCTAATATCGTGAGTACTTTTGTGATCCTACTTTCCCTATGTGGTAACGGACACTCCTCACTCTAGTTCACTCGGTGCTAAGCTAGAGTCCCTTTACAAATGTCCTTAATGACTTTATTAATCATCATAACTTAATGTAAGTCATAGGGTATATCCCTTATATAATCTTCATCATAGATCAACAAGAATTGCATGAGTATTTTCCTTTCATTACAATTCAAACATGGGAGGTTAGCACATTTACATAATTACATCATGATAAGGCACATTGGTGAGATATCACCATCCTTATAACATTTACATCTTAGGCAACAACTTACACACCATAGTTCAAGACATTCCAATTCAACATCATACCAACCCTATCAATCTTATTATAAGGTATACTTTAACACAACAACATCACTTAATCACAAGTAATCATAATTGAAGTAAAGAATTGAGATCACAATACTTACCCCAATCTCCTTCACAAGAACTCTTCAAGGACTTACCATGAACCATCCAATTAAACCCAACAATGGGTGTAATATGATCAAACAATAGTAAAAAACATAACAATTCGGTCAATAGAATCACTTCACAACAATTCATCACTAGTTCATAGCCTAGGGTTAGAGACTTAGGTCAAATTCATGATCTACTTCACATCATAGGGTAGTTACTTAAGAACTATCATAATTGGATTACAATATACCACAATATACTCATAACTTTCATAATAACAACATAGAATAGTAAATCACACATTAACTAAGCCAATTATATCAACACTAGATACTTCAATTCAAGATCACAACCTAGGGTTTAGGGGAAAAGGTCATCTTCCACAAACTAGGTCAATTCATAAAGAAGTAGTATAATGGAATCATAATACATGATAATACACTCATAATAACCAAAAGTGATCATAAACAAAACAATTGACAAGTTCAATTTCATAATAGAAGAAAACCCACTTGATTTTCATAATTTTTGGAATCAACTTGGGGGAACCCTTTGGGGAAAGAGATCCCAAAGCTGAAAGGAATCCCATAAATTACTAATTGATGAAGTTTGATGGATAAAATTCCCCTCCTTTCAGCCATATAACCCTCCTTTGCTAGGTCTTCTATGGACTTTCTTTTTGAGAGAGAAAGAAAAGAGAAAGAAGAGCAATTGGGTTTTGGGAATTATGAGAATTATGATTAGTTTAATTAGGATAAGTCTTTATAGAGAGGTCCTTAATAAACATAATTGAACCTCCCCTAACCCTTAATTAACTAAATAAACAATTAATTAATTAAATGAAGTAATTAAAAGAAAACAACAACACACAGACATGGCCTACGAGACCACGACTGACGGGTCGTAGGTCAGTCGACGGACAGTGTGGCCTCTGTGCTGCACATCCGTAGTTTTAGTCAGAGAGTTTCCCAAAACGACTTCCCATAAAATTGGCTAAGTCTTCTTCGACAGAGACATCGACGCCCCTTCGATTCTCCAATGCCTTGTCGCCTACAGTCTCTCGATGGACACTGCCTCATGGCAACTTTTTTCCAAATTGCAAGGGTCCTCCTCAAGGAACCTTTTTTGGTCCTTGGGTATTCATACCCGAACATTTTGACATAAACTAACTCTAATACGTGTTAGACATTTTACCACCCAATTTCATCATTTTCCGACTCCTAAAACTTAGTCAAATAGGCTAAGGCACGCTAGCACGTCTTGAACTAGCTTCTGGACGTAATGGACGTTCCTTGACATTTTGATTTTAGAACTTCCTAGATGACTTATATACATTATAATTGACTTTAAAATAGTTTTACCACTCTTAGACTCTCATGTTAGGCTCTAGACTAGGCTTTAGGCTTTCGGAGTATTACAACATTAGACATAGAAGAATTGCAATCTAAGTAACTCATACTTTATAATTGAATTAAAAAAGAATCAATCTTCATACCTTATTTCCCTTTTATTGCCTTCATACTTCTATTACCAAATAATACAAAGTCAATGCATAATCAAGGTAAATTCAAGAAGTAATACATATCAATTACTATTCTACATATTCATATAGTCATCATCTTCAACAATTTCTATAGAACTTCAAGACATAATGAATGTAGGGAAGAACAAGGGTTCAAAGGGACAATCTTGAGTGATTACCAACAATTGACCATCGATGCTTAGTTAAACAATGATAAAAGAGTATAATTCATCACAATTAAATAACAGTTTCATTTTGAAAAGAGAATCCATCTCCAGATTGAAACCCTAGTTTTGGGGAAGTTGAAAATAATCTTTGAAAGGGCCTGTTGGGGAAAGGAATCCCAAGAGTGAAAGAAACCTTACCTTAGTGATTATTTTGCCACGAATTTGGGATGAAAACCTTGGTGAATTCGTCATTGACTTGGAGATCTAGTGCACCTTCAACGGAGGTCTGAGTTTTGGAAGAGAGAAGCTAGAGAGAAGTTAGAGAGATGTGGGTTTGGGAATTAATGAGTTGTTAGGTTAGTTAGTTTTATTTAGGATACTAATATATTCCTTAATTAATCAACTATGACCGACCTTAGCACTTAATTAATTTATTAATCAATTCCCTAACCACCCCTAACTAGAACATCTTAGGATACTGAACTCAAATGAGGAGACCCCGTCGACGCCACGTAGCTCCATCAACGCCCCCGTACTTCACTTCTTTGTTGGTGACGGAGAAGGGGTTTTGGAGATCATTTTACATTTTGACAAATTGTCAACCAACGGGCCCAAATGATGGAGTGTCGTCTAATCGATGGCTCGTCGTTGGTACTCGTGGTTGCACACTGTCAATTGGGCAGTTTTGGGGTCAATGGATGGGTCCTCCTCAAGGACCCGTAGGTTGGTCCTTGGGGAGTCGTACCCAGATGTTTTGAACCTAAACATACTCTAACACATATTTAGAACCTTTTTACCAAATTTAACTAAATCCTGACTCTTAAAACCCCATGAAACATGTCAAGGCACACTAACACGTTTCACAATTCTCCGGACTTCATGGTTGTTTCTCGACGTTTTGACTCTAACACTTCCTACATAGTTTCAATACATTATTTTGGGCTTAGATACAGTTTTTTGAGTGTTAGTTCATGTAAGGAGGCTCTATACCAAGTCATTAACTTTCGGATGTTACATTTCCCCCATCTTAGGAACATTCGTCCCTGAATGACACTGAAAATCTTCTTAGAGGGTGAGGATGACTCAAGACTAGAAGCCCAACCAACAAAAACATAAACAACATAAAATTATTATGAGTCACAACCTATATGAGTAATTTACAACTCAAATCAACTCATAACCATGACATTTTACAAAGAAACTCAAAACATAACTTACCACATATATGAGCTCAAGTACACAACATGAGGAACTACCGTGTCAATATCAACTTGAACTCAACATAACATCAAGATTCACCTATGCAAAACTTTCTTTATGTCACATTAAACATGCTCAATACCATTTTATGAAAATAACTTTGCACAAAATCACAAATAAGTGCAAGTTAAGAAAATGAGCATATTTACATGAAAACACATTCTAGCATGAACCATTATCATAATTATGAAAATATTAGCAAATCAATCCAAATTTAATATTATGAATTAGTTCATTCTAATAGGATTACTAACCTCTACTTTCCCTAGAATTTTTAGGAAAGACATGAAGATAACAAGACTTCATGTCGGCCTCGGCCTCCCATGTTGCTCCCTCAACTAGGTGATTCTTAATAGGAATTTTACTGAGAACACCTCCTTGTTCCTCAAACTCTCTACTTGTCGATATAAAATTTCAACCGGAACTTGTTCATAAGAAAGGTTATCATCTACACCTAACCCTTCAATAGGGATAATGAATACGGGATCAGCAATACACTTCTTAAGCATAAAGACATGAATTATGGGGTGAAACGAGTCTAGTTCACTTGAAAACTCCAATTCAGAAGCCACTTTCCCGACCCTATCACTATCTCATAGGGGCCCACATATCGGGGACAAATCTTCCCCTTTTTGCAAAATCTTATCACCCCTTTTGATGGGTGAAATCTTCAAGTAGACATTATCCTCACTTCAAATTCAAGATCTCTTCTTCTATTGTCGGCATACGACTTTTGCCGACTATAGGCCGATTTCAACCTATCCCTTATCAACCGAACCTTCTCTAAGGCCTCATAGATTATCTCGGGACCAAGGAGTGAAGACTCCCCTATATCAAACCACCTGATCGTAGACCGACACCTCCTACTATTGAGTGCTTCAAAAGGAGCCATTGAAATTCTCGAATAGTAACTATTGTTATAAGAGAACTCAATCAACTGTAGGTGATCGTCCCAACTTCCGTTGAAATCAATAACACAAGATCTTAGCATATGTTCTAGGGTTTCAATGGTACGCACCGCTTGACAATTCATTTGAGGATTAAAAGTGGTGTTAAGATTCACTAGAGTACCTACCCTTTTTTAAAAGGCCTCCAAAAACAAGAACTGAATTGGGAACCTCTATCTGAAATAATGGTCAAAGGGATACCATGCAAACTCAAAATCTCGTCAAGGTACAACCTTGCATACTCTTCCACTGAATAAGTAGACTTAACTGGAATAAAATGAGCGATTTCTTCTACTATCCATAATAACCCATATTGAGTCATTTTGCCTGCGTGGACGAGGCACAACCACTATGAAGTCCATATTAATGTCTTCTCACTTCCAAGTAGGAATATTCATTACTTGAATCAAACAACTCAAATTTTGATGCTCGGCCTTTATTTTATGAAAGTTTGGGCACTAGCCACAAATTCCGCGATGTCCCTTTTTAAACCTTCCAACCAATAGACTTCTTCAAGATCACGGTACATTTTGGTGGAACCTGAATGAATAGAATATCGGGACCCATGAGCTTATTATAAAATCTTACTCCTCAAGTTATCAACATCTGGTACACATAATATACCTTGGTACCTAAGTACCCCATCCCCCCTTGGAAGAATAACTCATTGAACTTGCCAAGAACCAATTGCTTCAATTCCATGAATAATGGATCAATATGTTTCTTAGACTTCACCTCAACCACTACAGATGACTTGGAATTATGATGAACCATAGCACCTCTGTTTGGAGAATCTTCCAACTGAACACCCAATTGAGCAAATCTATGAACATCTTTCATTAGATCTTTCTTAACTTCCTGAAATGGAACCATACTACTCATGGTCATACGACATAGAGCATCTGCCACCACATTGGCCTTCCCGAGGTGGTAGATAACACTCATGTCATAATCCTTCAAAAGTTCCAACCATCTCCCTTGTCGGAGATTCAACTCCTTTTGGGTGATCACATATTGTAGGCTTTTTTGGTCGGTAAATACGTCCACATGGACACCATGAAGGTAATACCTCCATATTTTCAAGGAAAACACTACGGCCGCTAATTCAAGGTCATGACTTGGAGAATTCTTCTCATGCACCTTAAATTACCTAGAGGCATAGGCTACTACCTTCCCATGTTGAATATGGACACAACCCAAACCCACTCGAGAAGCATCACAATATAAAACAAAACCCATGGTACCCAACGGTAAAGTCAACACTGGAGTGGAGGTAAGCCTACATTTCAGTATTTCGAAGCTTCTTTCACATGACTCCGACCACTCAACTTTAAAACTATTTTCGGTCAAGGTAGTCAAAGGAAAAACAATGAAGCAAACCCATCCACAAACCTCCTATAATACCCGGCTAAACGCAAAAAACTTCTAATTTCGGCTGGAGTCAAAGGTCTAGGCCAATTTTTAACCACCTCTGCCTTTATTGGATAGACCTCTATACCTTTACTTGAGATTATATGACAAAGGAGCGCAACGGATCTTAACAAAAACTCACACTTACTATACCTGGCAAATAGTTGGTGTTCCTTAAAGCCTTCAACACTACCCCACAAATGATTGGTATGTTCATCATTACTTTGGAGTACACAAAAATATAAAACAATCACAATAGAGTCAAGGTAATCTTGGAACACCCTATTCATTAAGTCCATAAAAGTTGTCGGGGCATTTATTAGACCAAAAGACATGACTAGGAACACATAATGACCATACATAGTACGGAAAGCCATTTTAGGTATTTCCACTCCTCTTACCCTAAGTTAGTAATAACCCGACCTCAAGTCAATATTAGAAAAGTAGCTTTCCCCTTGTAATTGATCAATCAAATCGTCGATTCTAGAGAGAGGATACTTGTTCTTGATAGTAGCCTTTTATTGACTAAAGTCGATGCACATCCTAAGGGACCCATGATTCTTCTTTACAAATAACACCGGAGCACCCCAAGGAGAAATACTAGGTCTTTTGAAACTCTTGTAAGTAAATCCTTGAGTTGAAGCTTAAGTTCTTGCAACTCGGACGGAGCCATCCGTAAGGAGGGACTGAAATAGGTTTTGTATCCGACAACAAGTCTATGCCTAAATCAATTTCCCATTCTTATGAACTCCGGGCAAGTCATTGCGAAAGACTTCCGAAAAATCCCTCACTACGGGCACCGACTCTAATGGAGGAATTTCGTATTCAAGGTACATGACCCTTACGACATGATAAAGACACTCTTTAGAGATCATTTTGTAAGCTTTTAGACACGAAATAATTCAACCTCTAAGGGTTGAGTTACCCCCCTTCAGTTCTAAGATGGGTTCATTTGGGAATTTGAACTTGACTACCCTTGTTATACAATCTGTGGAAAAAAAACAAGTGTGCAACCAATCCATCCCCATATGACATCGAAGTCAACCATATCAAGTTTTATCAAGTCAGCTAAAGTATCTCTATTGGGCAATGATATTGGACAACTCATAAAGACTCTTCGAGCCACCATGGAGTCACCCACTAGGTTGTAACCAAAAATGTTCAATTAGAACATCGGGTAATACATTGAACTTTCTAGCTACTAGAGGGGTTACAATTGATAAGGTAGCACTGGGATATAGTAACGAATAGACATTAATAGAGAACACTTATAACATACCGGTGACGACATCGAGAGACTCCTCTTGATCACCACTAGAGTTGAGAGCATAAAAATGATTCTTCTTAGGAGCATTGGAAATGTGAACACTTTCTTGTGCTTGAGAATTTTCTCTCCCTTGATCCTTCGTCATAAGACAATCCCTCTTCATGTGACCACTCTTTCCACAATTATAGCAATTTGCCTTACCAACTAGACACTTGCCTTCATGTTTTCTACCACATTTAGAACAAGTAGACTTATCAATATAAGGGCCACTACCTTTCTCCTCCTTAGGCTTAGGTGTATAACCTTTACCTTTGTTGACCCTTGGAATGGTGCATTGACTTTGAATGGGGAACCTATTCTTGAACCTTGGCTTATCTTGCACCTCAAATCTAGCCTTAGAAGAATATCCATCTTCAGCCCTTGTCCTTTTCAATTCTCTACATACTTGCTTATGATTTTGATTCTCAATTTGTTTGGTATGAACCATGAGATGAGAGATCTCCATGCTAGGAATCAACATAGCCGACCTACATTCACTTACCACAAAGTCGGATACTCCCATAACAAATTGTTCATCTTGGCTCTAGAATCCGCCTCAATAGTTGAAGCATACTTAGATAGTTGAGTGAACTTGAGAGTATACTCCTTCACGCTCATACCCCCTTCGCGTAAGTTGATGAATTCTTGCATTTTACTCTTCCATAGTTCTAACGGAAAGAACCTATCAAGGAAGGTCATCTTGAAAACTCCCCAAGTAATACAACCTTCTCTAACCGACCTCTTATCCTTCCATTGCTCAAACCAAACTTGAGCCACATCTTTGAGTTAGTAAGCGTATAGTTACACCTTTTCTTGAGAAGACACCCCCATAGCATCTAGTACCTTGAACACTTCATCAATGAACCCTTGCGGGTCCTCTTCGACCTAGGAGCCAAAGAAAGTAGGGGAGTCATCCTTGTGAAAATACCTTATCCATGATGCGGTGGTGCTATAATTGGGTTCACTTGGACCCTAGCATCCCTATCAACTTGAGCAGCAAACACTTGGGTCAAGCTTTGAATGGTCTACCTTTTCTCAACATTAGGCATAGCCCCTTCTTCAATAGGAACTTGAGGATTTTGAGGAGACGGAGGGGGAATCACCTCATTCTCATTCTCCTCTTTGACCGTTCGAGTGTTATTCCTTCCTGTATTCATTGCCTATAAGCATAATACATAGATTAGAAGATAAGGACATGTAGAGTTATGAATCTAGAGGCACGACTTCAAGAATACAAACAAAGTGAGACTTTCCTAAGCATCACATAGCCTCACATTCATAAATGTGGTGCGCTACACAATTATGAACAAGACTCTACTTAATATGGTTTAGTGACACATCAATCCTAATATTATTCAACCTCACGCTCTAATAACAAGTTTGTCATGATCGGGGAGCATCCCTAGACGTAAACGACATCTTCATCCTCGAAGAGGACTTAGAATAGTCCTTAGCATTCATCATTAAATTTCATTGGTAAAAAATGCAGAAATATTTGAAACTTATTAAATATTGAGGTATACATAGCCCTCTAACATACTATATATGGAGTTTACATAGACTCCTTGCATATGAAGCTTCCATAGGCTTCTCGTTTAGTCAATATGATCAATACATACAAATTAGTCTGATCTTTTGTCTAATATTAAAACATTTAAAATGAAATACAACATTTGGGCATAGCCCCTGTACAAGTACATATTGCCACATAGGGATTAAAACAAATGTCTTCAAGAATAGGGAAGAAAGGAAAGTCTTTAGTCAATATCAATACTACTAGGGTAGATCAAAAGGTACCATCCTCGATCTTTGAGGACTCACCAATGACTTGGAGTAAGAAGTCCAAGTATCCTTGCAAAGTGGACTAGAAGCTCTTCAATGGCCGGAGCCTACAATGTTTGTGAAAAATGGAAGAAATATTGTTTAGTATAAAACACATGTACTAAGTATGGTTACTATGCATAAAACCATCAATGAATGAGAAAAGGCACAATTTAGTCAAATCTAAGCATTATAACAATTAACCCAACATACACATATATGAAACATTTGAAGCCAACTAAATTATGATATTAACCCAACACATAGGCAACGCAAAGCAACACTTGTGCAATGCAAAGAATAAAACCCCATAACCCTATCCAAGACTAAGCATCACATCAAGCCAACTACTACATGCATACAATAAAACCTCATTCTTTGTCATAACATGCTTGAATCATAAGATCATATCTGTCTTTGGATACATAACATGTAATCAACTTAATCATACAACAACACTACAAAGACCATCCCTTAGGATATCATATGTGCAATCAGTAAGAGATATTCCATACCCCACCCCCTCACCCTATGTATTAACCTTTAAGACAAGACCAAATAATGGTTCACATACTTTACTTATTCATTTACCTTATTACATTAGTGAAAGAAGTGCAATAACCGACATGAGACCATGCGTGCTACATGGAATTCAGTGTTTTCCTCCCACAACGAAAAGAGAGGGTAAACACTTGCCTAAGGTATAAATATTTGTACATAGCTATCTAGGTGGATTCACTAAGCTATAATCCTATGTGGGCACATAGTTAACGGTCAAGGAGATTGCTACTAGAAACATTGACTTGCTAGACGTGGAGGTTTCATCTCATGAGACAACACATATCTTGGGAAACCGGACTTACTAAGCGTGAAGAAATCTATATGGAACGCCGGACATACTAAACGTGAGACCTCAATCTCATTTACATTCCATTTTGGTGCTAAGCATTCAATCCCTAGAGTAGGCATCATACTTTTCATACAAGTTCACATTAGTCTCATCTAGAACCTTGTGTGAACTTTTAATCATAATGGTTCATAGGTATTCAAAAGTGTCAGTATACAAAACCACCTACAAGTGAGTAAAACTATCACTGAACATTTTATCATAACCATGAGAAGTTACTTTCAATCATATAATAATCATATCTTAACATACTTGCATACTTCATAACCAATTCAATAGTCTAGGGTTAAGGATGAGGAATAATTTCTATCAACATCACAACCAAACATTAGACATATAAGAATTACAATCTAAGTAACTCATACATAATAATTGGTGCTCGTGGTTGTACTTTGTCAATTGGGAAGTTTTGGTGTCAATTAATGGGTCCTTTTCAAGGACCCCTAGGGTGGTCCTTGGGGAGTCGTACCTAGAAGTTTCGACCCTAAGAACACTCTAACACATATTTAGTACATTTTAACCAAATTTCATTAAATTATGACTCTTAAAACCCCATGAAACATGCAGGCATACTAATAAACATTTTGCAATTCTCCGGACGTCATGGTCTTTTCTTGACGTTTTGACTCTAACACCTCCTATTTAGTTTCAATACATTATTTTAGGCTTAGAAACAGTGTTTTGAGTCTAGTTCATGTAAGGATATATACCAAGTCATAGACTTTCGGAGTGTTACAGTTTGGACTCTTCAATGGATTGTTCATACACCATGAGTCTAGACTAGTTCATGTCATTGTGGAGCATGGTCGTACGACTTTCTTCTTTCACAAGGTTGGCAACACCGGTCACAAACCTACTCATATCATCCTTAAGGTTAGACACCGAGGATAGAGCATACATACAATATAGAGTAAACTTTAAAGAATACTCTTCCACACTCATACTATCTTGTCTAAGTTTAATGAACTCCTCAACCCTCACCTCCATCCTTTCCTAGGGAAAATACTTTTCTAAGAAGGCTTCCTTAGATTCTTACTACTCTATAGAACCTGACTCAACCGACCTATTGTCTTTTCGTTGAGTGTACCATACTTGAGCATCTTCCCTCAATTGGTATGAAGCCAACTCCGCCTTCTCCCTAGAATTCACCCGCAAAGAACTCAACACGTTGTAGACACCATATCGAAACTCGTGGGGATCTTTTCCCACCTTAGAACAAAGAAAGATAGGAGGATTCTTCCTCACAAAATCCCTCAATATAGAGGTCATGGTACTCTCTAAAGCATTCACCCTAAGCTCAACATCCCTATGAATATGAGTTGTCATAGCTCGGCTAAGGCAAGAAGAGCCTCTCTAATTTCCCCATTAGTCATGTCCGGTGGAACCACCGGAACCTCATTACCTCCTCCAACTATAGGGACTTGGTCAAATTGGGGAGGAAATTGAACACCTTGGGGAAGAACTTCCTCATTCACCCCTTCATCTTCCAACCTTATTGCGACCATCCTTCTTGCGTCCATCCTTCTTGCTGCCATATCCTATAATCACAAGAGAAGAAATTAGGAAAAGACACTTATTATAGTGACCCTCATGAAGAACTAGGTTAAACTAGAGATTCGCAAGTGTTTCTTGAGTTAATAATATGCTAAAATAGTGAATTTTAATGTTTGAAGTCAGTTTGGTATGTTTGGAGGTCAAACGACAAGGGACGACTAAGACGTTTGACGACTAAACGTCTATGTGCTTGCATGTGTTTTGATGTGCTTTTTTATTTTTAGAGTTTTTTACAGTTTAAATTGATATGGGAGGACCCTAAGTACTACATGACCATGTTTAGGGTTTCA
>JABWTJ010000592.1:730800-755570 GCA_016801875.1 Solanum sitiens
GGGTAAGTAGTAGATATCTTAAAAGCCCTCTCATGTATCAGAGAGGTCAATATCATCGCGAAGTCGATTTCAAACCCGGACACCAATGCTGCTACTATTACCGCTCTATTCTTTTAAGAATGTTAGCTGCTGTAGTGGGGGATAGGAGGTGTTGTACTAACAACCAAAAAAACGTGGCTGTGAAGTTGAGGTTGGACTTTTTGATAAGGCCTTTGGGTCTAACACCCACTCTGCTCCCTCACCGTCAACGAACAGCTGATCTTCAAGCCACCTCTTGGTAGACTCTCTCTGTTCTTTGGTCCTCTGAAATTGGCCACTATTGACCAAAGCTCACTTGTAATCGTACTCCGGAGTAGGTGGAGTCCTGTGTGAAGAAATGTCCACCCGGCAGCCTTAGACTAGAACCTCTATAAGTGGGTCCTATTTAGCAGGTCTCACCCGCCTGTCCAAAGAACCTCACAGAGTCGCCAAATATGAGACGTAGAACTCTCGAACAATCTCCTAACTATACAACCCTGGGATCCTAGTCATCCACTCTAGCCTGTGGCGAGTAAAAAAGTTATGCACATCAAGGACTGTGTGAAGGCTCCCTATAAGAACACTCCGCTCGGCTGTCCCCAACCGAGTCATCACCCTTTGTCATTCCGCAGCTTTGCGTCCTTGTAGACCTTATACTCACCATCTACGCACCACCGGTTTGGCTCATCAAAAAATGGTGCAGGGACATCATCTTAGGGTGCCGGAAAATACTCCAAAATGTGAGCCTCATCAAACAAGGCTTCGCGTGCAGGAACCTCTGGATGAGTGGGTCAAGGTGATCCAGAACTGGAGGCACTGGCTTCATTCGACCCCGTAGAATGGGCTGACTCTGAACCTGAAGCTGCTTGGGAACAAGGCACTCCTTTAGAACCCGAGCCAGACCTAGAAGGTGTGATGGTCAGTGTGAGCTCCTCATTAGATTGGGAGGCAGTGAATACGCAAAAAACCACCTTATGAGGGGTACCCCAAGTGGCTCGTGCATGTTGTGTAGGGGTACGGGTGCCTGGGGGCACATACTCAGGGTATCGCTCGTCGTAGGAAGTGCCGATCATCCGACAGGATGGTGCCACGGACTTGGACCTACCCCTGGAATAAATGATGTCTGGTTTGGGGGATATTTATACATGTGAAAACATTTGGTAGTTTGATAGAAATCTTACTACCCACATAAATAATCAAAACAGAGAAATGAAACACAAATCACAGTCCAGTGCAGAACTACAGTACTAGTTGACGGACACTATCGACGGCCCGTCGATGAATCTACGGTCCGTCGATAGTGTCTATTATTGAACACTTTGAAAATATTTTAGATTCTTCATTCGACAGACCTCTCAGTTGGGAACGACAGACGTGTAGAATGGCCAATCGATTAATCGATGAGCCGTAGTCCACTTCCATCGTCTAACACTTAGAATCATTTTTAAACTCTCATAAATCAGGGCGTATGTTGGAAACTACGGACGTGCAAAACGGCCCGTTGATCAATCCAAGGAAATTTGTCCACTTCCGTTGTCTCAAATTTCAGCGATTTTAAAGTTGATCAATCGACGGACCCCATCGACGGCCCGTCAATCAAGCGACGGTCCCTCGACTGGGTTTCGTGCTGTTAGTCAGAGACATATTTCAGACCATGTTTTTAGGAGCACATTCGGACAACTTTTAGACCCTCATAAGTTCACCCAACACATAACAACAAGTACAAGACCAATTCTTCATCCTTAGGGTTTTGATTTCGCATGGTTCAATCTCGGATGCTAAGATGCTACCAAACCCTAAGTCGGAAAGTCAAAAATCTAATTTTAAACTTATTACACCACAAATAATTCACTTTTTATCGTTCTAAGTGTCAAGACTAGAGATAGTCCCCAGACGAGACCAGCGTCGTTGACCTCTCGGAGGTCGCAGACAAGCCTACATACCTCATTCTTACTTCATCTAGGTTAATTTTTGCGGAAAAATTTGAACTTTTTTATTTCTTATTTCATGTTAAACATTATAAACTTAACATCATAGGATTTCACAAATCAACCATCTAATAATGAGATAATCAAATGAAAGAAACAGTTCATAATTGCATTAAACGTATTTTTACCAAAGCACCAATACAAAGTCTGAAATGAAAGTGGAAAGAAGCACTAGTGGAACATGCTCCACTAGTTAAATCCAACATCTAAGCTAGATAATAATGGTAGACATCCTCGAGAGCATGAGGGCCTACCAAGTCCGGATGAAAGCTCCACGTCCGGATAGCTGCAATGTAAACCTGTAAGCTCTAGCATCCACCTGTGCCTGCACCTAAAAATATAGATTTGTATGGGATTAGTACACACTTTTACTAAGTATGGGTATATGCAAGCACACACCAAGGACATGCATGAGTAGGAATAGCTCTTTCCTAACAACATGATTATGGAAAGTCAAGTCAGTGGACTTGCAAAATTGGGATTAGGAAAGTTAGTGAGCTTTCCAAATTTGGATTAGGAAAGTCAGTGAGCTTTCCAAATTTTGATTAGGAAAGTTAGTGAGCTTTCCAAATTTGGATTAGAAAAGTCATGCCATGAGAGTAACATGCATCATTATATTTATCATATTGCACAAAACACATAACATCTTACACATATCACATATCATATTGCATATAGCACATAACATCTTTCATATTAATCATTCATATGCGATGAGACCTTGGAATCATGGACTTGACATTAAGACTTCCCAAAATGAGGGCTCAACATATGGGACCTCAACTAGGGAGCTTTCTTCCACAAACATAGAGTCTGCGTCATTTATTCATACGTACTTCATTTCACTCATTCCTAAGCTAGTGTAAACACCAGCTCTACCTAGGATGTAGTTTAAGACTCTCATCGGGTTTGCTGTGCAATGATCAAGAATAACCTAGTGTCATTACTTGAGTCTAGCTCACCTCTTGATTATCCTATCCTATCACCTTTGGTATCTTTCATTTCATTATGTGCATCATTTGAGGATGCCCTCATTCATTCATTGGGAACTTTAACTTTCACTGACATAGATCATGTGAGCATCATGAAATCCAGTGTCATGAAACCACACATCGAAAAGAGGTTGAATCACCGGCCAAAGAGACCCAAAACATGCTAGTGTATATGGGAATTGAACCCTGCCAGATCCCTATATTGGCAGTATAGGTTCGAAGACTAGGAGATATAGGGAGACCCATACCCGGCATGCCGGACAGTCTCATATCATGAGAGTTACGTTAACCTCCTCCCTTCCCGAAAGAAGTCATCACCGCTCATAGCTAGTCAATCGGTGCTCAGTATAAAGTTCCATTACATTCAACTCATACGTCATGGAAGTTGGCTTCTAGTATGAGGACATCATAGCTTAATAGATGATTTCTCATCTCATCATTAGTATTAAGTGTGTTAATCTCAATACTTTCATTATTGTGTTCGTAGAGACTGGTCTTTTCATTAACTTTACACTCTCATAGGTGAGTACGTTTGGTAACATTTATTTAGGCTCATTTGATATTTCTCTCATCTTTTACATTAGCCTCATATAATGTTGTCACCACATTCATTAACATTAGCACATTTGCTCTTCATATTTACTCAACCCTTTTTACGTGAATGTTCATCTCATCATATGCCAATGCACTTGGCCATTTGTGTGTTTCACATTCTTACTTAATCCTTCTAGGGTTTTATCATTTCATTACATAATATTCATTTCATCGTATGCCAATGCACTTGGCCATTTAGTGTGTTTTACACTCGTACTTAACCCTTCTAGGGTTTTATCATTTCATTACATAATATTCATTTCATCGTATGCCAATACACTTGTCCATTTAGTGTGTTTTACACTCTTACCTAACCCTTCTAGGGTTATATCATTTCATTACATACATCTTAGGTTCACTTATTTTTAAACGTATGCTAGACTTATGGATCTATACATACAAGCCATGATGCTTCATTCATAGTTCGTTTAAGTGATTCATATCTTCCTAAGATTATGTGGTACAAGACTTATGCATCTTGTATGTATGCCAAGATCTCGATTTTGATCTATGTAGGCGGCATTATTCTTGAACATTTAATTCACGTACGACTTATGTATCAATACGGAATTTAGGCAAAGGAACCCAATTTCGGATCACATGGACAACACTTACATTTTTCATTTATTTTATTTTGGACCATATGGCTTGGGGACCCAAGATCGAGCCCCAACACCTTCATTTTATTTTTCCCTTAATTTTTCTCTTCATTTTTCCCTCAATGGGATTAAGAGGATGTGGGATCGAACCCCCACAACCTCATTTACTTTTATTTTCATTGCTTTAAATTTTGTCTATTTTGGCTGAGGGGTTGTGGGTTCGAACCCCCACAGCCCCTGTTTAATTTCTTTTCATTTTCTCCTTGATTCTGCCTAGGATGTTGTGGGTTCGATTCCCATGCCTCACAATTCTTTTCTTTTAATTTTTCCTTTCTCCTTTGAACTTGCTAAGGCTTACTGAGGGGCGTGGATCAATTCCCCATGACCCCAAAGTTTTTAATGAATTTATTTCACCTTCTCCTATGCTCCTATTTTGATACTGACCAAGGGGTTGTGGGATCGATCCCCCACAGCCCCCTTTTTTTTAATTTAATTGCTGCAGGCGTTAAGGGGCGTGGGATCGATTCCCCACGGCCTCTTTTTCTTTTTATTAGTTTCTGCATTCGCTGAGGGGCGTGGGATCGATTCCCCACGACCCCATATATATATATTGTTTAATTAACAGGGTCTTCCTTGTTGTGGGATCGAAACCCCACAACAGCATTTCATTTTACTCCTTTTTTTCCCTGGCAAAATTCGCTGACCACTGCCCCAGTTCGAGCCCCGACTAAAACTTTTTTTTTTGTTTATTTGTTAGGTAAGCCTTAGTGAGGTCCTGGGTTCGATCCCTGCAGACCTCACTTTTTTTTTTTTTTTGACGTCCAAAATTTCCAGATTCTTTCTAAACCCTATTCCCTGGTTTTGGAAATTTATTCCACCATTTTTCTACACCTTTTTCATCAAATTACCCATTAGTTCTTAGGGAAATTTCATGGTTTATTTATAACGTTTTAGGTGCATTTTCATGGATTCGTTTAGCCAAGAATTTATCACTCAATCCAGCCACATAACATTTCATATGAACATCACGACTTACCTCAGTTTATACACGTAAAAATACACCCATAATATATTAAACTTTTTGGAGCATTAAACAGAGAACCTCATTCACTGTAACATACTTGCACACACACACACTTGCACAGAATTTCGAATAGATGGTTGTCTTTCATACGATTTCAAGTACACAAACATAATCATATTCATCACAAAAATATAACATACACCTACATCTACCAGCAATCATACCCAACCTACGATTCATTGGGAGCTAGTGACAGGGGCATTCAAAAGGGTAAACAATCCTAGTTTTCGGATGAATAATATTAACCTTAAGGGGTTTATTGGGAAAGGGACCAAGAGAGAAGAAAACCCATACCTTTTTGACGTTAAACCCTTGACTTGCTGCCCAAAAACTTCACCCAAGAACACGTCTAAGACTCCTCAATATCAACTCCACTCGAATGACAACCTCCCTTAGCCTAGTGTGCGATTAACGTTTGTTTTCTTGTGATTTCGTGTGAGTTCTTCAAGTGTGAAGAACTTGGTTTATTTTTCTGCTTTTGTATCTTATTTTGGCAGAGAAATTTCGTGAGAGAAGAAGAAGAGAGATTAAGCGTGAGAGTGGAGAGATAAACGTGAGAGAGTTGGAGTTGTAGGAGGCTTAGGAGTCTAGTTTTAGGACTTAGTCAATAGGGTTTTGTTTATTTAATAATAATCTGATTTTTAGTTTATTTTAAATCAGCTAATGAATAATATTTATTAATTAATTACATTAATTAAATAGCTTAAATAAATCACTTTAATTCATTGCTTCCACCTAGGTTCAAACTCGGGTGGAGCAAGACTTCACTTCAAGAGCCCAATTTCGGCCCTCTCTCCCCAAATTGCCCCTCTACCTTATTCATTAAATAATTAATTATATATTTAGGGTAATTACGATACTACCCTTAGCCAGAAAAAAGAACATTTTACCCCTAGACCCTTCAAACCTAAGATTTCCTCTTTTTAAGTCCGGTAAAGACTCCTTCGAGTAAATCTTCGTATTCGAGAGCCCTACATGGTTGGACCCAACCTTTCCAAGCTCAACTAACTCCCCAAGTTAGTTGGCTTGGCTGTAGCAAGGGTTCCGAGGTTTGGTTCTACGCGCATCAATTCGTGTGAACCCTGGTCTAATCATAGGCATTCCTGACACATTAAGCATCACTTATCATTACATTTTTTAGGGTTGTTACACTAAGGGACATGTTACCCATTTTATAACAATCATTAACATGCAATTTGTCCCTAATTCAAGACCCACATTCTAATTTTTCGTTTCCAACAACAAATGAATGAGAATTCATTAAGCAAAGGGAATCAAAATACCTGAATACACTAGTGGAGTGAATGAGAGGGTGGTCTTCTCAAAAACCTAGGTGCCTACCTTTGAACACCGACCGGAGAAAAAAAGACAGACGCACTAGAATTTGGGGAGGGGATGGTTTGGGGAGTTTAGGGGAATTTGGGATTTTAGGTGATTCTGATGAATATGAAAGGGGAAAATGTTGTAATGTGATGGGAAAGGAAGGACATACGGGGAGAAAAAGGTTGGGAAGGAATTTCAAAATATTTTTGGAGGTTAATGAACAGTTTTTCATTTAATATAGTCCGTCGGATCGGGTTGGGTCACTATTACTAAGGACTGACGACACCCCATCAACGGTCCGTAAGTCAGTAGACGGATCATCGATTGGACCGTTGATTGCACACAAACTTAGACAAAATTTCAAGACATACCTGGGATCTATGGACACCTTCAACTATTCGTCTATGGAATGACGGCCCGTCGATTGGGTCCGTAGATTTTTGTACAAGACCATTTTCCGCAAAATTCTTTATTTTGGTCCCTGCACATTGAACAACCATTAAGCTATTCTTTTTGTGTTTTTATGGACACTTTTGTGAGACGAACCCTAAACTAATCTCTAGCCAACACTAAAAAATAACGCATGAAGATGAACAAAACAAAAATGAAACAAGAAAATGCAACTATTACTACAAAGAAAAGAAAAAACATATTATTGGCTAGGGGATACACCTTGGGTTGCCTCTCAAGAAGCGCTAGATTTAACATCGCGGCACAACGCGCGGTCCTTGATTACTCAGACTTCATCAAGGTGATATGCTTCAACCACTTCATGGAAACTCTCCGCATGCCCTAGGTAGATCTTGATTCTTTGCCCATTGATTGTGAACTTTGCACCCTCCTTGTTCTCCAACTCAACCGTTCCATGTGGGAACACTTTAGTAATGTGAAATGGTCCCATCCACTTGGACTTGAGTTTTCCTAGAAACAAGCATAGCCTAGAGTAGAATTGAAGCACCAAGTCCCCAACCGCAAATTCTTGCTTTTCAATCTTTTGGTCATGGTACTTCTTCATATTCTCTTTGTAGATGTCTCAACTTTCATATGCTTTTAGGCGAAACTCATTAAGCTCATTTAACCCATCAAGCCTCTGGTCCACTGCTTCATTCCAATCCATCTTCAGTTTTTTCATTGCCCACATGTCTTTGTTCTCTAACTCAACCAGCAAGTGAAAAGCCTTCCCATATACAAGTTGGTATGGAGACATAATTATGGGGGTCTTGTATGCATTCCAGTGGGCCTAGAGAGCATCATCGAACCTCCTTGAGCAATCTGTTCTATTAGAATTCACCATTTTCGACAGGATTTTCTTCATTTCTCTATTGGACACCTCACCTTTCCCACTAGTCTGTGGATGAGACAGAGTGTCCACATTGTGGCGAACTCCATATTTCTCCTATAGCCCTTTGAAAAACTTATTGCAAAGGTGAGATCCCCCATCACTAATAATGGCCCTAAGTGTGCCAAATCTAGAGAACATGTTCTTTTTCAAAAACAAGGTGACACTTTTACCTTCATTGATAGAAAGTGATATGGCTTCCACCCATTTTGACACGTAGTCCACCACCACAAATATATATTTCATCACATGAGAACTCACACACGGGCCCATAAAATCAATGCCCCATACATCAAATAACTCAATAACTAGAATGAGATTTAAAGGGAGCTCTTGTTCCATCAAAATTCCTCCATATCTTTGACACCAATCACATGACTTGGCAAACTCATGAACATCATAGTGAATGGTTGGCCAATAATACCCACAATGCAAAGCCTTGTGGGAAGTCTAGATAACACTATGAAGAGCACCCACAGGTGAGGATTGGAATGCCTCCAAAATACTTAACATCTCAACTTCCGGCACACAAGGACGAATAAGCCCATCAGCACAACTCTGGTATAAGTAAGGTTCATCACAAAAAACTTTTTCACATCATGCATGAACTTCTTCCTCTAATGAAAGGACAAATCCGATGGGACTATATCACTAGCCAGATAATTCGCAAAATTGGCGAACCATGGAATCAAGTCATGAGAAGCGGCCAATACATGCTCATCCGGGAAGGTATCACCAATTTCAGACTTCTCAGCCAATTCTCGCATAGCTTCCTCCTCCAATCTGGACATGTGATCGGCCACTTGATTTTAAGTCCCTTTTCTATCTTTTACCTCGAAATCAAACTCTTGCAATAGTAGTACCCATCTGATAAACCTTGGTTTTGCACCCTTCTTTGCCATGAAATACCTCAAAGTGGTGTGGTCAGTGTGCACTATGACTCTCATTCCAAGCAAATAAGAGCAAAATTTTTTGAAAGCAAATACCACCGCAAGAAGCTCTTGTTCAGTCAGAGTGTATTTACATTGTGCTTCATTTAGGGCCTTACTTGCATAGTAGATAGGGTGAAGGACTTTACCCCTTCTTTGTCCCAATACCACACCAAGAGCAACCTCACTAGCATCACACATCACCTCAAATAACTTACTCCAATTTGGGGAAATAATTATGGGCGCAGACACTAACTTCTCCTTCAACTCTCCAAATGCCTTCAAACTGGATTTATCAATATAGAATTTACATTCCTTCTCATGTAACGTGCACATAGGATGTGCATTTTTGGATAAATCCTTAATAAACCTCCTGTAGAAGCCTGCATGTCCCATAAAACTTCTCAAACCTTTTACAGAGATGGGTGGAGGAAGTCTCTCTATAACCTCAACTTTTGCTCGATCAACCTCTATCCCATTCTACGAGATGCGATGGCACAATACTATACCTTCTTTCACATAAAGTGAGATTTTTCCTAATTTAGCACAAGATTGCAATCTTCACATCTTTTGAGAACCTTAGACAAGTGACTTAAACACCGTTCAAAGGAGTCGCCGACAACTGAAAAGTCATCCATAAACACCTCATTAGCGTCATCCACCGTATCGGAGAATCTCAATATCATACATCTCTGGAAAGTGGCTGGTGCATTACACAACCCAAAAAGCATCCTCTTGAATGCGAGTGTCCCATAAGGGCAAGTAAAGGTGGTCTTCTCTAGATCCTCTGGGCAATAGATATTTGACTGTAGCCCAAATAGACATCAAGAAAACAATACCATCCTTTTCCTGCGAGTCTATCTAAAATCTGGTCCATGAAGAGCATAGGGGAATGGTCCTTCTCACTTCATTCATTCAGTTTTCGGTAATCCGTACAAACTTTCCATCCAGTAACCGTTCTCATTGGGACAAGTTTTTTCCTCTCATTGGGCACTACTGTCATTCTCCCATTTTTAGGCACACACTAAACAAGGCATACCAAACTACTATTTCCAATAGGATTTATGACTCTGACATCAAACCACTTAATTATCTCCTTCTTCACTACCTCTTGCATAGGTGGATTCAACCTTCTCTGGTGCTCAATACTAGGCTTGTGATCGGTCATGAGCTGGATTTTGTGTGAAAAAATTACCGGGAGGATCCCAATAATGTAAACAAAAGTCCAACCAATGGCTCATTTGAACGTCTTCAAAACTTCCACCAAACACTCTACTTGTTGCACATTCAAATCTGATGCAATGATTGCCAGCGAAGTGTCATCTCTTCCCAAGAATACATACCTCAGATGAGGTGGTAGAGCCTTAAGCTCTAATTTTGGGGCCTCCTAAATAGATGATCTCGTGGGTGGATACTCGCGATGCTTCATAGATAAATCAAATTTCTTAGGTTTGAACCGATATTCGTTTCATTCAAGTGCCGCAACCAAAGACCCATACTCTTCAATGCCATCACTCTCAAAATTCATGATCACTGCCTTTAGTGCATCAACACCAAGGCGCTCTTCGATTTGTACCTCAGACGTACTCTCAACCCTGTAGGATATAACATATACGGTTTGGATCTCACCACTCTGTTTCATGGACCTACAAATGTTGAATGTTGCTTCTTCATTATTCAACCTAAACTTCATATGCCCTTTTTCCATATCAACCAAGGTGCAACCATTAGCAAGGAACGGTCTCCAAAGAATAATAGGGACCTCAAAGTCCACCTCACAGTCTAGAATCACAAAATCAGCCAGAAATATAAATGACTCCACCTTCACGAGCACATCATGGAGTATCCCAGTGGTCCTCTTCACTATTTGATCAGCCATCACTAACCGCATTGTAGTGTGCTTTGGGTCACCCAAACCGAATTTCTTATAAATGAAAAGAGGCATGAGATTTATGCTTGCACCTATATCACATATTGCTTTAGTAAAGTGTAATAATTTGATGGTACATGGAATAGTGAAAGCGCCTGGATTTTCCTTCTTCTGCACAAGAGGCCTTGTAGAAATAGCACTACAATGTTGCATTCGATCATCATCCTCAAAAGTTACCGATCTCTTATTTGTAACCATATCCTTCATAAACATGGCATAATCGGGCATTTGCTCCAAAGCTTCTATCAAAGGGACGTTTATGGAAAGCTATTTCAACATAGTGATAAAACACCGGTATTTACCATCCTCAGCCTTCTTCACCAATCTCTAAGGGAATGGTGGTGGTGGTCTCATAATGGGGATCACTTTCTAGGGTACCTCTGCTTCTTTCGCTCTTTTTCCACCTATTCCCTATTAGTTTCCACCACCTCTTCACTTTTTCTCATCTAATCTTCTACCCCAGACGACATAGGCGGATCAATGATTTGCTTACCTCCTCGAGTAGTGACTGTCATTCAATGTCCATCATTTTTGGTATTTTGAATAGTATTGCTAGGAAGAGTGCTCGGTTTTCGTGGGCTCACAGTAGTCGACAATTGGGCCATTTGTAATTCAAGATGCTTAATCGAGACGGCATGTGCATCCACCTTTTATGCAATATTGGCCATATAACCTCTCAATTCCATGGCATGCTCATCACTTGCATCAAACCTCCTCATCATATGCTGCAACATATCTTCAATTTGCGCCATACTACCTCAACCATCCCTAGGAGAAACTTTCCAATTTTGAGGTGGAACATAGGGCCCACTTCGATCATTTTTGCTACCTTACTTACCCCGGTAGAAGTTGTTGTCGCGGTTGTAGTTTCCATCTCGAAGATATTGGCCCTCTCTGTTGTAATTTCCATAGTTCCGACTTTGATTTCCTTGACCTTGACGCCAATTCTCCTTATTGTAGCCTTGGGCGTTTAGTCGGAATCCCCATGTATGATCATTCACTGCATAAGAATCCTCTTCATAATAGTAGTCATCCGCTGGCGGTGGTGGTTTAGTCAAGCAATTCACCACATTTACTTTCTCTACACCTTTGGTGACATGTTTCAATACCAACCCAAGCTCAGTTCTCATTTGAGTCATCTCTTCACGAATCTCATCTACGGACGGATTGTGTGTATCTTGCACTGCAAGGTTTTTCTCCCATTGTCTGACTTTATATTAATCCAAGCCTTATTGTTGAGAGAGAATTTCTCCAGCTTCTCTACTATCTCTGCATATGTACACTCACTATAAGAACCACCCGTAATAGTACCAAGCAATGCCTTATTATTATCATCTTGTCCCCGATAGAAGTGCTTTTTCAACGACTTCTGATCAATGCGGTGGTTCGGGACACCTCTCAAGAATGCAGTAAATCTATCCCAAGAGGTACTCACCGACTCCCCAGGTAGTGGTACTGTCACGACCGGAATCTAGACCCCAGACGAGATCGGCGTCGTTGACCTCTCAGAGGTCGCAGACAAGCCTACATACGTCATTCTTACTTCATCTAGGTTAATTTTAGCGGAAAATTTAAACTTTTTGTTTTCGTATTTCATGCTAAACATTTTAAACTTAACATCATAGGCGTTCACAAATCAACCATCTAATATAGAGATAATCAAATGAAAGAAACAGTTCATAATTGCATTAAACGTATTTTTGCCAAAACGGCACCAATACAAAGTCTGAAATGAAGGTGGAAGGAAACACTAGTGGAACATGCTCCACTAGCTAAAGTCTACATCTAAGCTAGATAATAACGGTAGACATCCTCGAAATCATGAGGGCCTACAAAGTCCAAATGAAATCTCCACGTCCGGATAGCTGCAACGTCAACCTGTAAGCTCTAGCGTCCACCTGTGCCTGCACCTAAAAATATAGAGTTGTATGGGATTAGTACACACTTGTACTAAGTATGGGTAAATGCAAGCACACACCAAGGACATGCATGAGTAAGAATAGCTCTTTCCTAACAACATGATTATGGAAAGTCAAGTCTGTGGACTTGCCAAATTGGGATTAGGAAAGTTAGTGAACTTTCCAAATTTTGATTAGGAAAGTCAATGAGCTTTCCAAATTTGGATTAGGAAAGCAAGTGAGCTTTCCAAATTTGGATTTGGAAAGTCATGCCATTAGAGTAACATGCATCATCATACTTATCATATTGCACACAACACATAACATCTTACACATAACACATATCATATTGCATATAGCACATAACATATTTCATATCATTCATTCGTATGCCATGAGACCTTGGAAACATGGACTTGACATTAAGACTTCCCAAAATGAGGTCTCAGCATATGTTACCTCAACTAGGGTGTCTTTCTAAGCAAACACAGAGTCTGCTTCATTCATTCATACGTACTTCATTTCATTCATTCATAAGCTAGTGTAAACACTAGCTATATCTAGGATGTAGTATAAGACTCTCATCGGGTTTGCTGTGTAATGATCAAGAATAACCTAGTGTCATTACTTGAATCTAGCTCACCTCTTGATTATCCTATCCTAACACATTTGGTATTTTTCATTTCATTATGTGCATCATTTGAGGCTAGCCTCATTCATTCATTGGGAACTTTAACTTTAACCGACATAGATCATGTGAGCATCATGAAATCCAGTGTGTCATCCCCACACCGAAAAGAGGTGGAATCACCGGCCAAGGTGAACCAAAACATGCTAGCGTATATAGGGAATTGAACCCTGCTAGATCCCTATATTGGCAGTATAGGTTCGAAGACTACGAGATATAAGGAGACCCATACCCGGCATGCCAGACAGTCTCATCTCATGAGAGTTACGTGAACCTCCGCCCTTCCCGAAAGAAGGCATCACCGCTCATAGCTAGTCTATCGGTGCTTAGTATAAAGTTCCATTACATTCAACTCATACGTCATGGAATCTGGCTTCTAGTATGAGGACATCATAGCTCAATAGATGATTTCTCATCTCATCATTAGTATTAAGTGTGTTAATCTCAATACTTTCATTAGAGTGTTCGTAGAGACTCGTCTCTTCATTAACTTTACACTCTCATAGGTGAGTACGTTTTGGTAACATTTACTTAGGCTCATTTGAGATTGTTCTCATATTTTACATTAGCCTCATATCATGTTGTCACCACATTCATTAACATTAGCACATTTGCTCTTCATAATTACTCACCCCTTTTTACGTGAATGTTCATTTCATCATGTGCAAATGCACTTGGCCATTTGTGTGTTTCACACTCTTACTTAACCCTTCTAGGGTTTCATCATTTCATTACATAATAATCATTTCATCGTATGCCAATGCACTTGGCCATTTAGTGTGTTTTACACTAGTACTTAACCCTTCTAGGGTTACATCATTTTATTACATACATCTTAGGTTCACTTATTTTTAAACGTATGCTAGACTTATGGGTTTATACATACAAGCCATGAGGCTTCATCAATAGTTCGTTTAAGTGATTCATATTTTCCTAAGATTATGTAATACAAGACTTATGCTTCTTGTATGTATGCCAAGATCTTGATTTCGATCTAAGTAGGCGGCATTATTCTTCAACATTTAATTTATGTATGACTTATGTATCAATACGGAATTTGGGCAAGGGAACCCGGTTTCGAATCCCTTGGACAACACTTACATTTTTCATCTATTTTATTTTTTGTCCACATAATATTGGGACCCTAGATCGAGCCCCAACATCAATTTTTCCTTTTTATTTCTCTCCTTTGAATTTCCTCTTACTTGGCCGAGGGACTGTGGGATCGAACCCACATAGCCCCTTTTATTTTTTAATTTAATTCTCCTTGTCTATTTCGAGTAGACCGTGAGATTGTGGGATCAAACCCCCACAACCTTTCTTTATTTTTTTTCTTTTATTTTGCCTACACTGCCTAGCGGTCGTGTGTTCAATTCCCACGCCTCACATTTCTTTTATCTTCATTTTTCTCTTAACTCCCTTCACTGCCTTGAGGTCGTGGGTTCGATTTCCACGCCTCACATTTCTTTTCTTTTTATTTTCTCTTACTCTCCTCTACTGCCTTGAGGTCATGGATTTGATTCCCACACCTCACATATATTTTCTCTTCATTTTTTTTTGTTTAAGTTCTGACCAAGAGGTTGTGGGTTCGAATCCCACTCCTCTCATTCTTAATTGTGTATTTTAGTTTTCAGCCAAAGACACCCAAGATTGAATCCCCTTAACCCCATTAATTTCACGTTTTTCGTGTATCTCAAGGGTGGGGTCGCGGGTTCGAATCCTAGTGACCTCACATAATTTACACTCCATTAATTTTCCAAATTTATTCATCTACGTTTAGCCAAAAACCAAACGTATAAGCTGCTGGAAAATTGGTCACATTTCAGCTCACTTTCATTAATATTTTACACTTGAACTCATAGGGTAATTCGTAGATCATTTAACACGTTTTGGGTGCATTTTTCATAGGTTCGTTTAGCCAAGAGAATATCATTCAAATCAGCCACATTTCATCTTATATGAACATCACGATTTATATAGGTTTATACACGTAAAATAACAACCATAACATTAAAATTTTTGGAGCATCAAACAGAGAACATTAGTTACTGTTACATCCTTGTACACACATGCACATTGTTTCGAAAACACATAGGTTGTCATTCATACAATTTCAAACACACAAACATAAACATATTCATCAAGAAAACACAACATACACCTAAATCTACCAGCAATCATACCCAACCTACGAATTATTGGGAGCTAGTGACAGGGACATGCAATGGGGAACAACCCTAGTTTTCGGACTGAATAATCTGAACCTTAAGGGGTCTCTTGGGAATGGGACCAAGAGAGAAGAGAACCCATACTTTTTTGACGTTAAACCCTTGACTTGCTGCTCAAAAACTTCACCCAAGATTACGTCCAAGTCCCCTCAATGTCAACACCACTCGACGGACAACCTCCCTTTGCCTAATGTGTGATTAACATTTGTTTTCTTGTGATTTCGTGTGAGTTCTTCAAGTGTGAAGAACTTGGTTTATTTTTCTGATCTTGTATGTTATCTTGGCAGAGAGAATACGTGAGAAAGAAGAGAGAATGGCCGTGGATATTGGGGAGATAAACGTGAGGGAGTGAGAGTTTTATTAGGCTTAGGAGTCTAGTTTAGGACTTAGCCAATTAAGGATTTATTTAATTATTAAAAAATCTGATTTCCTTTTATTCTAAATCATCTAATAAATAATAAATATAAATTAATTACATTAATTTACCAACTTAAATTAAAAACAACTTTAATTCATTGCTTCCACCTAGGTTCGAACCCGGGTGGAGCAAGACTTCACTTCAAGAGCCCATTTTCGGCCCTCTCTCCCCAAAATGCCCCTCCACCTTATTAATTAAATAATTAATTATATATTTAGGGTAATTACAATACTACCCTTAGCCTGGAAAATGACCATTTTACCCGTAGACCCTCCAAACCTAAGATTTCCCCTTTTTAAGTCCGGTAAAGACTCCTTCGAGTAAATCTTCGTATTCGAGAGCCCTACATGGTTGTACCCAACCTTTCCAAGCTCAACTAACTCCCCAAGTTAGTTGTCTTGGCTGTAGCAAGGGTTTCGAGGTCTGGTTCTACGCGCATCAATCCGTGTGAACCCTGGTCTAATCGTAGACATTCTAGACACATTAAGCATTACTTATCTTATTCATTTTTAGGGTTGTTACATTATCCCCCCCCCCCTTAGGAACATTCGTCCCCGAATGACACTACTACTATCTAGCGTAATGCCAGTCAAATCATAGCATAATCACTATGCACAGTCAAGCAATAGCAACAACATGGAGAGATAAGGAAACTTAGACTTAAAAGTAGGAAGTCTAACCTCAAGAGCTGAAAAGATGAGGGTAGCGGGATCTCATATCGGCCTCAGCCTCCCACGTAGCACCCTCAACAAGATGATTCCTCCACAACACCTTCACGGTGGTAATATCCTTGTTCCTCAGCCGCTTGATCTGTCTATCCAAGATCTCAACAGGTACCTCCTCTTAGGATAAGTCTTCATCGACCACAAAACCTTTCACAGGTAGAATCGATGCTGGATCAGCTAGGCACTTCTTTAACATGGATACATGAAAGACTGGATGGACAGAAGCTAGCTCCGCAGGCAATGCCAACTCATAGGACACCTCACCCACACGCTGTAAGATCTCATATGGCCCAACAAACCTCGGACTCAACTTCGCCTTCCTGCCAATCCTCATCACCCCCTTCATAGGTGATTGTAACATTTTGAAATACCGAGGTCATGTGATAAGACTTAAATGGTCTCCTTAGGATCTAAACCAGTGTTCCTACCCAATTAGGCATATTTAGAGTCTTTGAAGTGGTGTTTTAACCGAAATTCTTATACGCCATTAGAGTGTCCTTTTGAGTTAACCTAGTTAAAGAGTCGGAATATGGTAAATGGTTGTTACCATAGGTGTAAAATATAGTGTGGGATGGTTTCATTCTGGAAAAGTCAGGGTACGACTCCCCGAGGACCAAACAAGGACCCTCGAGGAGGACCCTAGAAATAGCAGGGCATGACGGACCCTATGACTGGGCGTCACAGGCGCGACAGGATGTCAAGGTCTCCATCGTGCCAGCCTTGGTACCGTAGGACAAACCTCCGCCTGCACAAGTCTCTGACCAACGTGACGGATGTGCAGGACGGATGGATGTCTGTCCATCACGCCCACGACGGACCGTCGTGCCATCCTTGGTGTCTGGGGAGAAAGCCTCCGCCTGCACAAGTCTCTGACCAACGTGACGGATGTGCAGGACGGAGGGATGTCAGTTCGTCATGACCACGACGGACCGTCGTCGGGGATCCGTCGTGGAAGGTCTGTGGCAGTTTTGGAAAAGTTAGTTTTAGTTAGTTAATTAATTAATTTACTTAGGGGTAATTGGGGGTTTAAGAGAGACTAATTAAGTGACTTAAGACCCCACTATAAATACCCAACCCTCATTAGCCTAATCATTCTCTCAAAAACAAAACTCTCTTCCTTCTCTCTACTTTCTCTCTCTATTGGAAGACTCCATTGGAGATCAACTTGGGGGTTGATTTAGCACGAAATTCACCATCAAAACGTCATCAAATCTTAAGGTATGGGATCTAATTCACCTTTGAGATTCTTTCCTCAAAGGGTTCCTTCAAAGCTTTTTTTCCAAAAAGTTGAGTTTCTTATGGGTTTCATCCAAATCCGAATTTGATCATGTGAATTGAGTTAATTATGTATTCTTTGGGTTAGAATAAATAGATTATCATGAATTGTAACTTGATTATGGTCAATTGATGTAGTTTGATCTAGGTTGTGGGTGATGACCCCTAACCCTTAACCCTAAATGTTGAATTGATATGGATTAGGTTGAGTTTGATAGAATTGACCTCATAATAAGTTAAATGGTCTTTAATGATTGTCATTGTATTGATTATGGATCTATTATGATGAATTGAAGTTCTTCACACCTATGTTCTTGAATATTGAATCTAAGTTAAGAAGATACACTTGAGATCATGTTACTAGGCTTTGATGTAGTATTGCTTCATAGTATAGTGCTTCTCCTTGATTAGTTCTTGTGATTTGTTATTGAATTACATCGATGTGATGATCTAAGATTGGTTGATCTATGGGTTGATGGTAAGGCCCTTTATTGATTGACTAGGGAGGAGTATTGGTAAGTCTTGATGATCCTAGCCTTCACTTCAAATTATGGTTAATTGTCATCAAGTGATAATATTATGTTGAAGTATGCTTTGATTGACGTGATAAGATGATATGATACATGAACTTATATGCTTAGGTTGGTTGTGAGGTTGCTAAGTGTAATGTAATATAGGGAAGTTGTTCGATGTGCCCTATTATGATGAGATGTACGAGGGTTGACTTCACCTATATGAATTGTTAATGAAAGGACATAATTCTCATACAATTCTTATTTGAGCTATAATGATGATATACAAGGGATTGACCCTTCTATGTAATTAAATTGAGAAGATTAATAAAGATTAAAGGCTTCTCTACAAATGGGGACTTAGCTTAGCACCGAGTGAACTTGACATTGAGAGGTGTTGACTTCCCCTAGAGGAATATTCACCATTTGTTCCTTATAGAGTGTTGACTTCCCTTAGAGGAATACTCACCTATGGATCTACGTGAAGTGTTGACTTTCCTTGAGAAATATTCACTCATGAATTCTCATGAGATGAGGCCCCATTACCGAATGGTATATAGAGGGAATACCTATCTCTTAGTTCTTGAACTATGTTGCCACCATAGGATACTAGCTAGTGGATCCACCTAGATAGCTATGTTCACGTTAGGTTCTACCTTGGCCGGTAGACCACCTTCCATCGGTGTAAGGTTTCATGACACCGGATTCCACATTCAATTATGTGGTCTATGTCGGTTAAGGCAAATGTTCCCTAAACTAAAATGAATGAATGAATAAGGTATAGGCTAATTAAAGTAACTTGAGAGGTTGGCTTTAGCTTAGGTAGGGGTATGGGACTCTACCTACGCCTTGCACGAGTTTGCCTTGATAGGAACTTTGAGAGGTCAATATTATGTATGTAAGGCGATAGTATGATGAAAAAGGTTGGTATGTTGAGTAACATGCTTATGAATATAATGTTGTTGTCTTTGCTTGAAGTAGGATGTATCATGACATGACGAGTATGTTGGTGAGTAAATTGCTAATTGTAGTCTTGGTAGGGTACTTGATTGAGTAGGAGATATGGTAATTTTACTTGATCATTGCACTTGTGACTTATTGAAGGTTATCATTAGTATGCTTTGCTTTGCTATGGTATAATTTCATATGTAGTCTATTATGTTTTCATAAATGTCCCTTTCTAAATATATTTGATTGGTAATTGTATATGAGATTTCATACTTAGTACATGTGGAGTACTAATCCCTTTTCTTTCCCTTTTCCCCAAACATTTTAGGTTCGGGTCGCTGAGCTTGATCCAATTGCTAGGAAGGAAGACTTGGATAATTTGTCATCCAAGTGGTAGGTCCTCACTCTCTCGAGGACGTGGCCGATATCTCTCTTTTATGATGTGTAGTTACTATGATTCTATGTTGACTCTATTGTTCTCTTGAGACGATGTAGTAGACAACCTATATGCGGCTTCTTTCATTTGATGTAGGGCTATGCCCAAGACTTATTGTGATCGATAGATGGTCTATGAGATGAGACGGTTTTATGACTATTATTTTCTGAATATATAAGTGTATGAAATAAAAGTAGAAGACTAAGTAATCTTCGTATATGAACAAGTCTATGTATACTTGATATATATAATGATGTGTATGTAGAGGTCTATGTAAACCTCCGAGTAGTTCTAGATAAAAAGTTTTTAATTCTTACTGATTTTTAGTCGATGAATGCTATGACGAAGCTAAGAGGCTTGTCTTAGTCCTCCGAGAGGACGACGACGCCGGTTACGTCTGGGGGGTAAACCCGGATGTGACAAACTTGGTATCAGAGCATGAGGTTGAATATCCTTGATGTTAACGTCTCTCTCTCAACCACGTTATTTAAGTTTGTATTCATAATTGTGAAGCGCGCCACACTTATGAATAGGAACTTATTTGGCGATTAGGAATCATTCTCATTGTTGGAAATCCATATCGTGCCCCTAGAATGTACGTCGGATATGCTTTCGCCTGAACCTTGTGTTTTGGTTATAGGAGATGAATACTAGAAGAAATGCGGCTCGAAGACTTGAGGAAGAGATGGCTGCTGCGGGAATTCCTCGTGACGAACCTGCTCCTCCTCTTGAAGAGGTTGCTATTGATGACCAGGTTCCTGCTGATCCTCCACCGATGACAGAGGCTCAGATGAGAGCTATTATTGCTCAAATGGCTCAAGCCATGACTACTCAAGCTCAAGCCGCAACAGTGCAAGCCCAAGCTATGACTGCCCAAGCCAATAGGGATTTGGTACCTAGAGTCCATGAACAGACTATGGCCTCTAGACTTAGGGATTTCACTCGAATGAATACTCCTGTCTTTTATGGGTCGAAGGTTGATGAAGACCCTCAGGAATTTATTGATGAGGTTCACAAGATTTTATGTGCTATGGGGCTGTCGTCTAGCGAGAATGCCGAGTTGGCCTCCTACCAACTCAAAGATGTCGCTCAGATATGGTATGCACAATGGAAGGACAACAGGCCACTTGGAAGTGGGTTAGTGACGTGGGAGTTATTCAAAGGGGCCTTCATTGATCGGTTCTTCCCTAGAGAGACGAGGGAAATGAAGGTGGTGGAATTCATCAATCTCCGCCAAGGAACGATGAGTGTTCATGAGTATTCTCTGAAATTTACTCAATTGGCCAAATATGCTCCGTCTTTGGTCTCCGATCCTAGAGACGAAATGAGTCGATATGTGACAGGTATATCGGACGATTTACAAGAGGAGTGTCAATCGGCTATGCTACATGATAACATGAACATTGGTCGTCTCATGGTGCATGCAAGAAGGGTTGAGGAGGCTAGATCAAAAAGGAAGGATAAGGACTCAAGGAGGACAAGGTCTTCTGAGAGTGAAACTGCCAAAGATAGGTTGGGAATTCAAGACAGGCCTAGATTCAAAAAGAGGTTCTCAAACCACGTTCCATCCAAATTTCCCAAGACTAGGGATTCTAAAGCTCCTAGACCAAAAGTTGCCAAGGGAAAGGATGGGAACTCATCTAATGAGAAGCCTACATGTTCTAAGTGTGGTAAAGGTCACTATGGAGAATGTTTGATTGGAACGGGAAATTGCTATGGTTGTGGAAAGATTGGTCACAAGGTGCGGGATTGTCCAAATGCTAAGGGACAAGAGAGGGGTGGTCATCCAAGTGGTTCTAATAGTGCTCCCAAAAAGAACCGTCTTTATGCTCTTCGTACTAGAGATGACCAAGAGGCCTCTCCCGATGTGGTGACTGGTATGTTACAAATCTTTGCCATTAATGTGTATGCATTACTTAATTCGGGTGCTACGTTGTCTTTCGTTACTCCATTGGTAGCTAAGAAATTTAGTACATTACCCGATGTTTTGCATGAACCTATTTTGGTGTCTACCCCGGTGGGTGAGTCAGTGGTAGCAAAAAGAGTCTATCGAAATTGTCCTATTTCAATACCCCATAGAGTTTCTCATATTGATCTAGTTGAGCTAGACATGATTGATTTTGATGTCATATTAGGTATGGACTGGTTGCATGCTAGTTTCGCTTCCATCAATTGTAGGACCAAAATTGTGAGGTTTTGTTTCCCAAATGAACCCGTTATAGAGTGGAAGGGTGGAAATTCTCGTCCTAGAGGTCGTTTCATAACATGCCTAAAGGCGTGTAAAATGATCTCGAAGGGGTGTCTCTACCATATTGTGAGAGTCCAAGAAGTGGATTCCGAAGTTCCTCCTATAGAGTCAGTCCCCGTGGTGAGTGAATTTACGGAGGTTTTTCCTGATGACCTTCCTGGCATTCCTCCCAAACGGGAAATCGATTTCGGTATCGATTTGCTACCGGAAACAAATCCTATTTCTATTCCTCCTTATAGAATGGCTCCGGCCGAGTTAAAGGAATTGAATGCACAACTTAAAGATTTGCTAGACAAGGGCTTTATAAGGCCTAGCATTTCTCCATGGGGTACTCCGGTCTTGTTCGTGAAAAAGAAAGATGGGTCCTTGAGGATGTGTATTGATTACCGGCAACTCAACAAGGTTACCATCAAGAACAAGTATCCTCTTCCTCGGATTGATGATTTATTTGATCAACTCCAAGGAGCGAGTTACTTCTCAAAGATTGATTTGAGGTCAGGATACCACCAGCTTAGGGTGAGAAATGAAGATATTTCAAAGACAGCTTTTCAGACTCGATATGGGCATTATGAGTTCGTGGTTATGTCTTTTAGTCTCACAAATGCTCCGGCGGCATTTATGGATCTGATGAACAGAGTGTTTCGAAAGTACCTTGATTCATTCGTTATTGTATTTATCGATGATATCTTGGTGTATTCGAAAAATGAGGTTGACCACATGGATCATCTAAGGGTAGTATTGCAAACCCTTAGGGAACATAAATTGTTCGCCAAGTATCGCAAGTGCGAGTTTTGGCTAAGGTCGGTGGCATTTCTTGGGCACATCATCTCTAGTGAGGGAGTTGAGGTAGACCCAAGGAAGACAGATGCGGTAAGAAACTGGCCTAGACCCTTGACCCCAACTGATATTAGGAGTTTCTTGGGTCTAGCAGGTTATTATCGAAGGTTCGTAGAAGGTTTTTCTTCCATTGCATCTCCTTTGACTTCATTGACTCAAAAAGGCAAAAAGTTTGAATGGTCAGAGGCATGTGAGAAGAGTTTTCAATTATTGAAGGATAGGCTTACTTCCGCTCCGGTTTTAACTTTACCGGAAGGATCTAAAGGGTTCATTGTGTATTGTGATGCATCCCGCGTAGGTTTGGGGTGTGTGCTTATGCAAAATTGGAAGGTGATTGCCTATGCTTCGCGGCAACTTAAGGTGCATGAGAGGAATTATCCTACTCATGACATTGAGTTAGCGGCCGTGGTGTTTGCTTTAAAAATATGGAGACACTACTTGTATGGTGTTCATGTGGATGTTTTCACTGATCATAAGAGCCTTCAATATGTGTTTACCCAAAAAGATTTGAATCTTCGACAAAGAAGGTGGTTAGAGTTGTTGAAAGATTATGATATGAGTGTCCTATATCATCCCGGCAAGGCAAATGTGGTGGCAGATGCTTTAAGCCGTATGACTATGGGTGGTGTGACTCATATAGATGAAGACAAGAAAGATCTAGTAAAAGATGTTCATCGTTTGACTAGATTGGGAGTGCGATTGGTGAGTTCGCTAAATGGAGGTACCACGGTTCATCATAGCTCCGAGTCATCATTGGTGGTTGAGGTGAAGACCAAACAACACCTTGACCAACTATTGATGGAATTAAAGGAATCGGTTCTTGGCAAGGCGAACGAGTCTTTCTCCTTAGGAGAAGATAGTGTATTGAGGTATCAAGGGAGGTTGTGTGTTCCTGATGTGGATGGATTGAGGGATCGGATCCTTGATGAAGCACATGGATCCCACTATTCCATCCATCCCGGTTCTACAAAGATGTATCATGACCTTCGAGAAATATATTGGTGGGAAGGTTTGAAGAAGGATATAGCGGAATTTGTTGCTAAATGTCCGAATTGTCAATAAGTGAAGGCGGAACATCAAAAGCCGGGTGGCTTACTACAGGAGATCCAAATTCCTACTTGGAAGTGGGAAGACATTAATATGGATTTCGTAGTAGGGTTGCCTCGGACTCAAAAGTCATATGATTATATATGGGTGATTGTTGATAGATTGACTAAGTCCGCTCACTTTATCCCCGTCAAATCTACATATTCGGCGGAAGATTATGCGAAGATTTTCATAGATGAGATTGTGTGTCGTCATGGTATTCCGTTATCCATCATTTCGGATAGAGGTGCACAATTCACATCTAGATTTTGGAAGTCGTTTCAAAAAGGTTTGGGTACTAAAGTGAAATTAAGTACCTCCTTCCATCCTCAAACGGATGGTCAAGCGGAATGCACGATTCAGACTCTTGAGGATATGCTTAGAGCTTGCATCATTGATTTTAAAGGGAGTTGGGATAAGCATTTGCCGTTGGTGGAGTTTGCATATAATAATAGTTTCCATTCGTCCATCTCCATGGCCCCCTATGAAGCCTTGTATGGAAGGAGGTGTAGGTCTCCTATAGGATGGTTTGAAGTAGGTGAGTCATCGATATTCGGTCCCGACTTGATTTACAAGACATTGGAGAATGTACATATCATAAGAAATAGGTTGCAAACATCCTATAGTCGACAAAAGTCCTATGCCGATAATAGAAGAAGGGACTTGGAGTTTGAA